>MU751178.1:0-49742 GCA_026770625.1 Nicotiana glauca | reverse complement strand
TTTATCCATAACCGGGTATCGAAGTGATAAGCTTCTTCAGGAGGCTTATTTCCAATAGAGTACTAAATAGATAAATATATTTACGGCGGAATCCCATATGGATAAGCTTCTTCAGGAAGCTTATTTACAACGGAATAGTAAATGAACATCCATAATATAATATATTTATAACAGTTATTACTATTGTTATTATTATTATTACTATTACTATTACTACTATTATTATTATTATTATTACTATTGTTATTATTATTGTTATTACTATTGTTATTATTATTATTACTATTACTATTATTATTATTGTTATTACTATTGTTATTATTATTATTACTATTACTACTATTATTATTGTTATTACTATTGTTATTATTATTATTACTATTACTACTATTATTATTACTATTATTACTACTACTATTATTATTATTACTATTATTATTATTATTATTACTATTATTATTATTATTACTATTACTATTATTATTATTATTATTATTATCATTACTCCTATTATTAGTATTAATATTATTACTATTACTACTATTACTATTATTACTATTATTATTATTACTATTACTACTATTACTATTATTTATTATTATTATTATTACTATTATTGCTATTACTATTATTATTATTATTATTATTATTATTACTATTACTATTATTATTACTACTATTACTATTACTATTACTATTATTATTAGTATTACTATTATTATTACTATTATTATTATTATTATTATTATTATTACTATTATTAGTATTATTATTATTATTATTATTACTATTATTAGTATTATTATTATTATTATTATTACTATTATTAGTATTATTATTATTATTATTATTACTATTATTAGTATTATTATTATTATTATTATTACTATTATTAGTATTATTATTATTATTATTATTACTATTATTAGTATTATTATTATTATTATTATTACTATTATTAGTATTATTATTATTATTATTATTACTATTATTAGTATTATTATTATTATTATTATTACTATTATTAGTATTATTATTATTATTATTATTACTATTATTAGTATTATTATTATTATTATTATTACTATTATTAGTATTATTATTATTATTATTATTACTATTATTAGTATTATTATTATTATTATTATTACTATTATTAGTATTATTATTATTATTATTATTACTATTATTAGTATTATTATTATTATTATTATTACTATTATTAGTATTATTATTATTATTATTATTACTATTATTAGTATTATTATTATTATTATTATTACTATTATTAGTATTATTATTATTATTATTATTACTATTATTAGTATTATTATTATTATTATTATTACTATTATTAGTATTATTATTATTATTATTATTACTATTATTAGTATTATTATTATTATTATTATTACTATTATTAGTATTATTATTATTATTATTATTACTATTATTAGTATTATTATTATTATTATTATTACTATTATTAGTATTATTATTATTATTATTATTACTATTATTAGTATTATTATTATTATTATTATTACTATTATTAGTATTATTATTATTATTATTATTACTATTATTAGTATTATTATTATTATTATTATTACTATTATTAGTATTATTATTATTATTATTATTACTATTATTAGTATTATTATTATTATTATTATTACTATTATTAGTATTATTATTATTATTATTATTACTATTATTAGTATTATTATTATTATTATTATTACTATTATTAGTATTATTATTATTATTATTATTACTATTATTAGTATTATTATTATTATTATTATTACTATTATTAGTATTATTATTATTATTATTATTACTATTATTAGTATTATTATTATTATTATTATTACTATTATTAGTATTATTATTATTATTATTATTACTATTATTAGTATTATTATTATTATTATTATTACTATTATTAGTATTATTATTATTATTATTATTACTATTATTAGTATTATTATTATTATTATTATTACTATTATTAGTATTATTATTATTATTATTATTACTATTATTAGTATTATTATTATTATTATTATTACTATTATTAGTATTATTATTATTATTATTATTACTATTATTAGTATTATTATTATTATTATTATTACTATTATTAGTATTATTATTATTATTATTATTACTATTATTAGTATTATTATTATTATTATTATTACTATTATTAGTATTATTATTATTATTATTATTACTATTATTAGTATTATTATTATTATTATTATTACTATTATTAGTATTATTATTATTATTATTATTACTATTATTAGTATTATTATTATTATTATTATTACTATTATTAGTATTATTATTATTATTATTATTACTATTATTAGTATTATTATTATTATTATTATTACTATTATTAGTATTATTATTATTATTATTATTACTATTATTAGTATTATTATTATTATTATTATTACTATTATTAGTATTATTATTATTATTATTATTACTATTATTAGTATTATTATTATTATTATTATTACTATTATTAGTATTATTATTATTATTATTATTACTATTATTAGTATTATTATTATTATTATTATTACTATTATTAGTATTATTATTATTATTATTATTACTATTATTAGTATTATTATTATTATTATTATTACTATTATTAGTATTATTATTATTATTATTATTACTATTATTAGTATTATTATTATTATTATTATTACTATTATTAGTATTATTATTATTATTATTATTACTATTATTAGTATTATTATTATTATTATTATTACTATTATTAGTATTATTATTATTATTATTATTACTATTATTAGTATTATTATTATTATTATTATTACTATTATTAGTATTATTATTATTATTATTATTACTATTATTAGTATTATTATTATTATTATTATTACTATTATTAGTATTATTATTATTATTATTATTACTATTATTAGTATTATTATTATTATTATTATTACTATTATTAGTATTATTATTATTATTATTATTACTATTATTAGTATTATTATTATTATTATTATTACTATTATTAGTATTATTATTATTATTATTATTACTATTATTAGTATTATTATTATTATTATTATTACTATTATTAGTATTATTATTATTATTATTATTACTATTATTAGTATTATTATTATTATTATTATTACTATTATTAGTATTATTATTATTATTATTATTACTATTATTAGTATTATTATTATTATTATTATTACTATTATTAGTATTATTATTATTATTATTATTACTATTATTAGTATTATTATTATTATTATTATTACTATTATTAGTATTATTATTATTATTATTATTACTATTATTAGTATTATTATTATTATTATTATTACTATTATTAGTATTATTATTATTATTATTATTACTATTATTAGTATTATTATTATTATTATTATTACTATTATTAGTATTATTATTATTATTATTATTACTATTATTAGTATTATTATTATTATTATTATTACTATTATTAGTATTATTATTATTATTATTATTACTATTATTAGTATTATTATTATTATTATTATTACTATTATTAGTATTATTATTATTATTATTATTACTATTATTAGTATTATTATTATTATTATTATTACTATTATTAGTATTATTATTATTATTATTATTACTATTATTAGTATTATTATTATTATTATTATTACTATTATTAGTATTATTATTATTATTATTATTACTATTATTAGTATTATTATTATTATTATTATTACTATTATTAGTATTATTATTATTATTATTATTACTATTATTAGTATTATTATTATTATTATTATTACTATTATTAGTATTATTATTATTATTATTATTACTATTATTAGTATTATTATTATTATTATTATTACTATTATTAGTATTATTATTATTATTATTATTACTATTATTAGTATTATTATTATTATTATTATTACTATTATTAGTATTATTATTATTATTATTATTACTATTATTAGTATTATTATTATTATTATTATTACTATTATTACTATTATTATTATTATTATTATTATTATTACTATTATTATTATTATTATTATTATTATTATTATTATTATTATTATTATTTGCGTACATGTTAATTTAAGTATCCTGCCTTAGCCTCGTCATTACTTCGTCGAGGTTAGGCTCGGCACTTACTAAGTACATGTGGTTGGTTGTACTCATATTATACTATGCACTTCTTGTGCAGATACCGGAGTTGGTCCTAGCGGCGTACAGTAAACTTGATCGGATTCAGCTATACAAAGAAGACTTGAGGTATAACTGCATGGAGTTCGAAGGTTCTAAAGTCTCTTTCCACTTTATCCTAGCTGTGTATTTCTTTTAGACAACTTTATTTTCTTTCGGACCTTTATTTATGTTATATTAGTATCTCATGCACTTTTGTCACCAGTTCTGTGATGGTATTTAGACATTGCTATTATTATGGATTATTCACTTTGTTTCAGATTTTATTTCAATATTTGTTTTTTTGTTATTAATTAAATTATAATTGTTAAAAATGGCTAATAGTAAGCTAATGCTGGCTTATTTAGCAAGTGAAATATAAGGCGCCATCACGGTCCCGAAGATAAAAATTTAGATCGTGACAAGTTGGTATCAGAGCACTAGTTTACCTAGGTCTCACGGGTTACGAGCAAACTTATTAGAGTTTGAAAGATCGATACGGAGACATCTGTACTTATCTTCTAGAGGCTATGGAGTTTAGGAAAAATTTCACTTCAATTCTACTCTACCATGTGATTTTTATTCTATCATTGACGATTGAACTCTCCTAGTCTTGTCCTCTCGCAGATGGCGAGAACAGGCACTGCGCCTACAATCGGACATGAACCAGAGCCCCCAGTGACAACTATGACTAGGGGTAGAGGCCGAGGCCGAGGTCACGTCAGAGGTTGAGGTAGAGGTAGAGGCAGAGCCCAGTCTAGAGCTCGAGCAGCAGCACCTGTTGTAGAACCTCAGGTGGATTTGGAAGCGGAGGCTCTAGCTTAGACTGTACCTTTTGAACTAGTTCAGGTCCCGAAAGGGTTCATAGCTACTCCAGTGCTTCAGGATGCTCTAGTCCGTTTGGTGAGTCTTATGGAGGGCGTGTCCTAGAATGGCACATTTCCATTAGCACCAACCGTCTCACAGGTTGGGAGAGGAGCACAAACTCCCACTACTCCCGCTCGGGAGAAGATAAATCCCCAGTATCAGGCTCTAGTAGCCTATCTAGTTGGGGTAGTTAAGCTAGTTGTTACGGCATAGCCCGCTGATAGGTCTACGTTGTCTTCTGAGGGCTTATTGAGATTGGACAAGTTTATCAAGCTTTTTCCAGTTCAATTCAATAGCGCACCTTCTGAGGATCCATAGGATTATCAAGACCGCTTCTATGAGATATCGCAGAACATCGGAATAGTTGAAAGCAATGGGGTTATTTTTGTTGTGTTTCAAATTACTGTCTCTGCCAGGAGGTGTTGGAAAGATTATGTATCTACTAGACTAGTTGGTTCGCCTGTACTTACTTGGGAATAGTTCTCTCAGCTATTTCTAATAAAGTTCCTTCGTATCACAGTGAGGGAGGATTACCGCAAGTAGTTTGAGTGTCTCCAGCAGGGCAGTATGCTAGTCACTCAGTATGAGACCCGTTTTGTGGATCTAGACCGCCATGCTCTTCTTCTACTTCCTACTAAGAGGGAGAGGTAAGGAGGTTTATTGATGGGCTCGCTCACCCTATCAAGATACAAATGGCCAAGGAGACCGGGAGTGAGATTTCTTTTTAGAAGGCTCCTAATGTTGCTAGACTGATAGAGATAGTTCTTGCTCAGGAAAGGGGACATGTGTCAGATGAGAGGCCACATTCTTTCAGTAATTTTAGAGGCGCCTCATCTTGAGGCAGGGGTACTTATGGTAAGGGTCATCCTCCCAGGCCATTTTATTCAGCACTTCAGACTTCTCACAATGCTTTGGGGAATCATGGACCTTATGTTCCTTACCTCGTAAAGCCATCATTCAGTGCACATTCAGCTCCTATCGCGCCATCACTCCAGAGTCACTATGGTGGTTATCTGACCTATCCAGGTTAGCTTCTGCTTTAGCAGCCACGACAGCAGGATGGGTATTATGAGTGTGGGAACATTGGTCATATCAGGAGGCATTGCTTTAGGTTGTTGAGAAACAGATCTCAGCGGATTCTCGTGTCATCTTACCGACACCGATTGCTCTAGCGCCAGCCCTGCCAGCTAGGAGCAGGGGTTAGACTATTAGAGGTAGAGGTCAGATTGCTAAAGGTGGAGGTCAGCCAGCTATGGCCTATCCCAGAGATATAGTTCAGATCGGTGGGGCTCAGCTCTGAGTCTACGCTTTCCTAGCAAGGCCTGAGGCCAAGTAATCCGAAGTTATGATCATAGGTATTGTTCCAGTTTGTCATAGAGATGCCTCAGGTCTATTTGATCTAGGATTTACTTATTCCTATGTGTCCTCCTACTTTGCTTTATATTTAGTGGCACGTCATGATTCTCTTAGTGCATTTGCGTATGTGTCCACACAAGTGGGAGATTCTGTTATGGTAGATCATGTCTATTGTTCATAAGTGGTTAGTATTGGAAGTCTTGAGACTAGAGTGTATCTTTTACTTCTTGATATGGTAGATTTTGACGTCATCTTGGTATGGATTGGTTGTCACCTTATCATGCTATATTGGGTTGCCATTCCAAGACAGTGACCTTAGCCATGCCGGGGTTGCCTCGATTTGAGTGGAAAAGAACTCCTAGCCATTCTACCTGCAAGTTTATTTCTAATATAAAGGCTCAACGTATGGTCGAAAACGGGTGTCTAACTTATTTAGCTTATATTTGCTATCCCAGTGCGGATGTTCCTTCTATGGATTTGGTTCTATTTGTTCATGCTTTTCCAGAGGTATTTCTTGCATATTTGTCAAGAATTCCACCCGACAGAAATATTAACTTCTGTATTATTTTGGCTCCGGGCACTCAGCCCATTCCTATTCCTTCATACCATATGAGCTCGCGGCAGTTGAAAGAATTGAACGAGCAGTTACAAGACTTGCTTGATCAGGGATTCATTAGACCCAATGTCTCACCCTAGGGTGCACCAGTTTGTTTGTAAAGAAGAAAGATGGCTCTATGGGGATGTGTATAGATTATCGGCAGTTAAACAAGATCACTATCAAGAACAAATATCTGTTGCCAAGAATTGATGACTTATTTGATCAACTTCATGCTGCCAAAGTATTTTCAAAGATTGATTTAAGGTCTTATTACCATCAGTTGAAGAGTAGGGCATCTGATGTCCCTAAGACAGCTTTTCCATTTCGGTATGGACATTATGAATTACTAGTATTGTCATTTGGGCTGACAAATGCCCCAGCAGCATTTATGGAGTTGATGAATTGGGGGTTCAAGCCCTATCCAGATTCTTTTGTAGTAGTATTCATTGATGACATCTTGATTTACTCTAGCAGTCGAGAGGAGCATGAACAACATCTTCGTATTGTGCTTCATACTTTGAAGAATATTCAGCTATATGCCAAATTTTCAAAATGCGAGTTTTGGTTAAACTCAGTTGCCTTTTTGGGGCATGTTGTATCAGTAGAAGGCATAAAAATGGATCCTTAAAAGATTGAGGCAATTCAGAACTGGACTAGACCTACTTCAGTTATAGAGATACAGAGTTTTCTGGATTTGGCAGGTTATTATCACCGGTTTGTTGAAGGGTTTTCATCCACAGCAAACCAATTGAACAGACTGACCCAGAAAGGTGTTCCATTTAGATAGTCAGATGAGTGTGAGTTTAGCTTTTAGAAGCTCAAAACTACTTTGACTACGGTGCAAGTGTTAGTATTACCCTCAGGTTCAGGAACTTACACGGTGTATTGTGATGCATCTCGCATTGGACTGGGTGCAGTATTTATGCAAGATGGCAGGGTAATTGCATATGCGTCACTGCACTTGAAAGTTCACGAGAAGAATTATCCTGTTCATAACTTAGAATTGGCATCCATTATTCATGCGCTGAAAACTTGGAGAAACTACCCTTACGGCGTGTCATGTGAAGTATTCACGGATCATCGTAGTCTACAGTATCTGTTCAAACAAAAAGATCTCAATTTGAGGCAAAGATGATGGTTGGAGCTATTGAAAGACAATCATATCACCATTTTGTATAACCCTGGAAAGGCCAATGTGGTGGACGATTCTTTGAGTAGAAAGGTTGTGAGTATAGGCAGCCTTGCGTATATTCCAATTGGTGAGAGGCTGCTAGCTATAGATGTTCAAACTTTGGCCAATCGGTTCATGAGGTAAGATATTTCTGAACCTAGTCGGGTTCTAGCCTGCACAATTGCTTGGTCTTCTTTATATGAGCGCATCAGAGAACGTCAATATAATAATCCTCATTTTCTTGTCCTTAAGGACATCGTGCGACACAATGGTGCCAAGAAGGTTTCTTTGGGAGATGATGGAGTTTTGCAGATGCAGGGTCGTATTTGTATCCCTAATGTATATAGGCTTTGTGAATTAATTCTTGAAGAGGCCACAGTTCCCAGTATTCTATTCATCCAGGTACCGCCAAAATGTATCAAGATTTGCGGCAACATTATTGGTTGAGGAGAATGAAAAAGGATATAATTGCATATGTAACTCAGTGTCTGAATTGTCAGCAAGTCAAGTACGAGCATCAAAGACCTAGTGGTTTTCTTCAGAAGTTAGAAATTCCTGAGTGGAAGTGGGAGCGTACCATTATGGATTTTGTTGTTGGACTCCCATGAACTCAGAGAAAGTTCGATGCAGTAAGGGTCATTTTGGACAGGTTGACCAAGTCAGCACATTTCATTCGAGTGGCAGTTACCTATTCTTCAGAGCGGTTAGCTGAGATTTACATCCGCGAGATTGTCCGCCTTCACGATCTGCCCATATTTTAGATCGAGGTATGCAGTTCACCTTGCACTTCTAGAGAGTTGTACAGTGTGAGTTTGACACACAGTTTGAGTTGAGTACACCATTTCATCCACAGACAAACGGACAGTCAGAGCACACTATTTAGATATTAGAAGATATGCTTCGCATTAGTGTTATAGACTTTGGAGGTTCTTGGGATTTGTTCTTGCAACTTGGCGGAATTTGCCTATAATAATAGCTATCAGTCTAGCATTCAAATGGATCCGTATAAAGCATTATACGGGAGGTGATGCCATTTTCTAGTTGGCTGGTTCGAAACGGGAGAGGCTCGGTTGTTGGGTACTGATTTTGGTATATGATGACTTGGATAAGGAAAAATTATCCAGGATCGACTTCGCACATCTCAGTCTAGGCAAAAGATTTGTGCTGATGGTAAGGTTCATGATGTTGCATTCATGGTAGGAAAAAGAGTATTGCTCCGGGTTTCACCTATGAAAGGTGTAATGAGATTCGGAAAGAAGGGCAAGTTGAGACCTAGGTATATCGGACCCTTTGAAATTCTTGAAAGGAAGGGTGAAGTGGCCTACAAGCTTGCACTACCACCTAGTTTACCAATAGTTCATCCGGTGTTCTATGTATCCATGCTCCGAAAATATCATGGCGATCTGTCCCATGTATTAGACTTCAGCTCAGTCAATTTGGACAAAGATTTGACTTATGAGGAGGAGCCGGTAGCTATTCTAGCCTCGCAGGCTTGGCAGTTGAGGCCTAAGAATTATCCTTCAGTTCGGGTGCAATGGAGATGTCATTCGATTGAGGCAGCTACTTAGGAGTACGAGCCGGACATACGGAATAAATATCATACCTTTTCACCAGTTCAGGTACTTTACTAATTTCGTTCGAGGATGAATATTTGATTTAAAGGTGGATAATGTGATAATACAAAATTTCATCTTTAATTTAAACATTAACTTCTATGTTCTATGACTTTGAAAAGCACTATTAATCATTCCTCGACGTGCGTGCGTAGTTCGTAAATTTTTTCAAAAACTTTAATGTGAAAAGTTGATTAAAATACGAAATAGAGATTTAAGACTTAACCAAGTTAACTTCGATCAACATTTTGGGCAAACAGACCCGGATAAGTATTTTGACACTTCCGGTAGGTCCGTATCTTGATTTGGGGACTTAGGCGTATGCTCGGAGTTGAATTCGGAGGTCCCTAGCTCAAATTATTGCCAGTTAATAGAAACCAAAAATTTAAAGACTAAGGATTTCCAAAGTTTGACCGCATATTTGACTTTATTGATATGGGACTCGGATCGAGATTTTGAATCGAGGTGTGAATTGTAATTTTGATGTTGTTTGACGTGATTTAAACCCCCGAGTAAGTCTGTACTATGTTTGAGGACTTGTTGGAATATTCAGACGAGGTCCCGAGGGACTCGGGTGAATTTCGGACCATTTTTGTTCAAGAACACAAGGCTAAAAATCTGGTGCCTCTCAATTCTTATTTCCTTCTATGCGATCACGAAGGGTTATTGGTCACTAAAGAAATTTTTCTCTACGTGATCGCGAGGTGGTGTCCGCGATCGCATAGTTGGACCAGTTGCTGCATTGCGAATGCGTGGGCAAAGCTGCGTTCGCGAAGAAGGTAGGGGGCAGACCGTGATAGTGCCTAACATTTTACTTGCTAGGCAAACCAAGATTAGAATAATATTATCCATTTTATACCAATTTAATTTAATTATTAACAAGGAAACAAATACAAAAGTAAAATCTAAAATAAAGCAATTAATTCTTAACAATATCAATATCTAAATACCATCCCTGAACTGGTGTCACAAGTGCACGAGCTATTATAATAATACAAATAAAGGTATGAATGAAAATGAAGCTGTCTAAAAGAAATACACAGCTATGATAAAGTGGAAGGGGACTTCAGAACTGCAAATGCCATGCAGCTATACCTCAAATCCCTTATGAATAGTTGAATTCGAGCAAGTCTACTATGTGCCGCTAGGATCAACTGAGATACCTAAACTTGCATATAAATGCAATGTGTAGTATCAGTACAGTCGACCCTATATACTGGTAAGTGTCGAGCCTAATCTCGATGAAGTAGTAATGAGACTAAGGCAGGTCACTTACAGTGACGACCCGGCCAGTCGTCTCAGGAGTTACCGCTTTGTTTCCCCGATTTATGCTTTTTTATGCTTCGTTATTCGCGTTTTATGTGATCAAGTTAATTAGTTTACGTTCGGAGTGGTTTGGGTAAGAAATGAGACGCTTAGTCTTTTAAGAAGATTGAAGTTGGAAAAGTCAACCGGATGTTTATGCATTAGAGGGCTCGGATGTGAGTTTCGATAATTTGGTTAGCTTCGGGAGGTGATTTGAGACTTAGAAGCGTGATCGGAATTTGTTTTGGAGGTCCGGTGTAGAATTAGGCTTGAATTAGCGAACTTAGTATTTTGGCGAATTCCGGTTGATAGGTGAGAATTTGATCTGAGGGTCGGAATGAAATTTTGAGAGTTGTTTTAGCTTCGGTATGTCATTTGGGATGTGTGTGCAAAAATTTTGGGTCATTCGGACGTGGTTTGGTTGGGTTTTTGATCAAAAGCGTGTTTCGGAAGTTTTTAGAAAACTTAAGCTTGAATTCGATGTGAATTGGTAGATTTGGTGTTGTTTGAGGTGTTTTGATGATTGGAACAAGTTTGAATGAGGTTTTAGGATGTGTTGGTGCTTTTGGTTGAGGTCCCGATGGCCTCGGGTGAGTTTCGGATGGTCAAACGGACCACTTTTGAGTTTGGTAAGTTGCAGAAAATTGATCTCAGCAGTCGCACCAATTTATCTCTTCGCGTTCGCATAAGGGTCCTCGTGTTTGCGAAGAGTAAGCAGAGGAGGATATGAAATTGGCCTTTGCATTCGCGAGGCAGGCCACGCATTCGTGAAGGGGAGTGAGCTTGGTGCAACGTGTTCGCGAGGGGTACTGTCGCGTTCACATAGAAGAATTTGAGTCAGTGGATTAGAAGTGCAATTGTGCTACGCATTCGCAGGTGTGTTGTCACGTTCGCGAAGTGTCGCCTAGGCAAGGCATCGCATTCGCGGGGTGAGTCTCACGTTCGCATAGGGTTATTTTTGGGAAATTAAAAGATGTGCTTCGCGTTTGTGAGGCAGTGGCCGCGAACGCGATGAAGGAATTCCAGAACTGGGCAGAAAGTTTATAAACATTTCATCCGTGATTTTTAGTCATTTTTTCTCTGTAGCTGAGCATTTTGAGAGCTTTTTGAAGGTGATTAAAGAGGAATTCTAGGAGAATTGATTGGAGGTAAGATTTTTGAACCTAAAATGTGAATTTACTGTGAAATCTATCTAGAAATTCATGAAAATCTTGGAAAAAAATGGACGAATTAGGGCTTGGAATTTTGGATTTTTAATCTGGGATTTGAGGGGTCATTTGGACTCTGATTTTGGTGTTCTTTATATGCATATACTCGTGGAGTGATAAGGAACTTGTTGATATGAAATTTTTTGAGTTTTGAGAAGTGGGCCCGGGGCTCAGGTTTTGCTAATTTCGGGATTTTTGATATTTTTTGATTGTTTTCGTTTGGGCTTTGTTCCCTTAGCATATTGTGACGTATTCCTTCTGATTTTGGATAGATTCGAAGCACGCGGAGGACGATTCAAGGGGAAAAGGTGTCGCGAGCTAGAGATTTAGCCAGTTCGAGGTGAGTTATGACTGTAAATGACGTCCTGAGGGTTTGAAACCCCAAATTTGCACATCGTAGTGCTATATTGAGGTGACTTGCACGCCGGATTGCGAGCATGGGGTAGAGCATTGTTGGGGATTGTGACTTGGTCCATCCCGATTGATGAATTTACCGCGTATTTGACTGAAATTTACTTGTTATCATCATGATTTGAATTGATCGTCATATTTGGGCTTCTTGAAATTTATCTGAACCCTTCGGGGATTTTTATCACTATTTCCTCACTGTTTTGACTTATTACTTAAACTCAGTCGTGATGTTTTTTTCACTGTTTTACTACTCAACCACTTTTACTCGATTTTGAGACATAATGATATTTTAAATGATGTTTTGGGATGAGAACTACTATTTTACTAATGCCCGAGGGGCTTATGTGATCTTTGGACTGAGTATGGCTGAGAGCCAGATGTGGGGATCCACTGATACTGATATGAGGCCGAGGGCCTAGATTTGATGCCACAGAATGGCTTGATATAGCGTTTGGGCCGTAAGGGGCCCCTCCGGAGTCTGCACACCCCCAGTGAGTGCGGGTACCCATTGTGATCTGAGAGTGAGCTCGAGGGGCTGATGTTGTTCTGAGAGAGAGAGAGAGAACCCGAGGGGCTGGTACTGTTCTATATGTTTACTTTCTTTATCTGTCTGTGCATTAATTACTTACCTGTTGTAGAAGCATCTTATTCTGCTTTTCATTTGGGTTATTGCTTTATATTACTTGTTTAACTGTTGCATTATAGATTACCTTATGTTCACGTGATTTTTTATTCTCAACCGTTATTTATGCTTATTACTCACTGGGACAGAGTACTCACATTACTCCCTGCACCGTGTGTGCAGATTTAGGCATAGTATGTCCCGCTCTCGAGTGTTGACTCATCCTAGCTCAGGCGGATCTTCGAGGAGACTTAAGGTAGTTGCTGTTGTTCGCAGCCTGGAGCTCCTCTCTATCTATATCTTTACTTTCCATTTTACTAATGATATATTATAGTTACATTTGAGGGATTTGTTATCTTAGACGCTCGTGACTTTTGACACCACAGTTTGGGTTGTGTTGGGATGTTTCCCCTTATTGTTATTGATGTTTTCGTGAATCTATTACTATTTAATCATACTTTAAACTATTTTATGATCATTAATTGTTTTTTTGAAAGGTGTATTGTATTGGTCTGGCTGGCCTTGTCTTCAAGAGAGGTGCAATCATGACCCGGTTCGGGGTTAGGGTCGTGACAAGTTGGTATCAGAGCCTAGGTTACTAGGTCTCACGAGTCATGAGCGGGTTTAGTAGAGTCTTGCGGATCGGTACGGAGACGTCTGTACTTATCCTCAAGAGGCTGCAGAACCTTTTACAAAAAACTTCATAATCTTGAAATTCTTGTTGTGCGAACTTGTTGATCTGGGATCTAAACTTCTGTTATTCTATTCTCTCATAGATGGTGAGGGTGCGAGCTACCGGACGAGGTGGACGACCACCAATGCCACCCATTGAGGCCACCAGAGGCCGTGGATAGGGTCATGGGCGTGACAGAGGCAGAGTAGCGAGGGCAACACCTGTCACTAACTGCCCCAGCTCCGGATCAGGCTCCAGCAGCACCAGTTCAGGCACCAGCTGTGCCCCTCGTGATTCTGGATCTTCAAGAGGCCTTGGCACAGATCTTATCAGTTTGCACTGGCCTGGCTCAGGAATTTTCACCCTCCACAGCAGCAACTACTTCACAGGCCGGGGGAGACAATCAGACCCTCGCTGCTCGCACATCGGAGTAGGTAGTGCAAGGACTACAGATGCTGGAGGCACCTTCGGCCCAGCCGGTTGCACCAACATAGGGATTCATAGTCCCAGTTATGGTAGATGATGAGTAGCATCGTCTTGAGAGGTTTGGTAGACTCCAACCTCTGTCATTCAATGGTTCTGAGGGCGAGGATGCCCAGGGTTTTCTGGATAAGTATCAGCGGATGCTCCATACAGCTGGAATTATTTAGTCTAGTCATGTGGCATTCACCACCTTTCAATTCTCGGGGGCTACCTTCACTTGGTGGGAGGATTTTGAGAGGCGTAGGCCTGTCGGTGCAGCACCCCTTTCCTAGCAGCAGTTCTCCGCTCTCTTCTTGGAGAAGTATGTGCCGCAATCCCGCAGAGAGGAGCTGCATAGGCAGTTCGAGTGGTTGAGCCAGGGGGATATGACAGTGTCCCAGTATAAGATGAAGTTTTCTGAGTGGGCTCTTCATGCCATCTGGATGGTTCTGTCAGACCGTAAGAGGATCAGGAGATTTGTTGATGGCCTTAATTATTATCTCCGTATTCTTATGACTAGAGAGAGAGTGACGAGCACTACGTTCGAGAAGGTGGTTGATATCACTCGTGAGATTGAGACGGTTCGCCATCAGGAGCGAGAGGAGAGGGAAGCCAAGAGGCCTCGAGGATCCGGCAGTTTTAGTGGTACTCCTTCGAGGGGCCAGTTCTAGCATGGTAGAGGCCGTTCTTTCAGGCCTGCTCAGGAAGCTCACCCAGAGTATCACGGGGCATCCTTAGGTCGTCGTTATCATGGGACTCAGCAGGGCCAGCCCTCAGTCAGCGCCCTCCCAGCTCAGAGTTCATTTCGTGACCCATCAGTTCAGGGTTCTTCTACGCCAAGTGCATGTGCTTGTCACTTCGCTGTGAGGGGTTCCCTTCAGTCCCCTTATCCAGCACCTGGGAGTTATTTTGAGTGTGGAGAGTTTGGGCATATGTGGAGGCAGTGTCCTTATTGTGTTGCTAGCTCATCTCAGTAGAGGGGTCAGCCTTCAACTTCTGCTCCAATTACTTCACAACCCACCCATCCAGATAAGGGTGGAGGTCAGGCAGCCAGGGGCTGCCCCAGAGGGGGAGGTCAATCAGGCGGTGGACAGGCTTGCTTCTATGCTATTCCAGGCAGGCCAGATACTATTGCTTTAGATGCTGTCATTACAGGTCTTGTTTTGGTCTGCCACAGAGATGCCTCTATATTATTTGATCCTGGTTCCACCTTTTCTTATTTTTCCTCATATTTTGCTCATTATTTAAGTATGTCCCAGGAGTCTCTTGCTTTACCTGTTCATGTATCTACCCCAATGGGTGATATTGTTCTTGTGGGTTGTGTGTACCGGTCATGTGTAGTGACTATTGGGGGTTTGGAGACCCGAGTAGATCTATTGCTATTGAGTATGGTGGATTTTGATGTCATTTTGGTCATGGACTGGTTATCTCCGTGTCATGCTATTCTTTACTGTCATGCTAAGACAGTCACTTTGTTTATGTCGAGTGTACCGCGGATCGAGTGGCGTGGTGTGACTGATTATGTTCCTAGTAGAATAATCTCTTTCTTGAAGGCCCAGCTTATGGTTGGGAAGGGTTTCCTATCCTATCTAGCGTTTGTGAGGGATGTTGGAGCTGAGACTCCTAGTATTGATTCTGTTCCAGTTGTGAGGGATTTTCTTGATGTATTTCTTGCAGACTGTCGGGTATACCACCGGACAGGGATATTGATTTTGGTATTGACCTGGTGCCAGACACTCAACCCATCTCTATTCCGCTGTATTGTATGGCAACATCGGAGTTGAAGGAGCAACTTCAGGAACTCCTAGATAAGGGGTTCATTCGGCCGAGTGCGTCACTTTGGGGTGCGCCGGTTCTGATTGTGAAGAAGGATGGCACAATGAGAATGTGCATTGATTATAGGAAATTGAACAAAGTAGCAATTAAGAACAAGTATCCTTTGCCTCGCATTGATGATTTATTCGACCAGCTTCAGGGAGTGAGGGTGTTCTACAAGATTGATCTTCGTTCGGGTTATCACTAGTTGAAGCTCAGGGATTCAGATATTCTCAAGATAGCCTTCAGGACTAGATATGGTCATTATGAGTTCCTGGTTATGTCTTTTGGGCTGACCAATGCCCTAGAAGCGCTCATGCATTTGATAAACAGTGTATTTTGGCCTTATCTGGATTTGTTCGTTATAGTATTCATTGATGATATTCTGGTGTACTCGCGTAGTCAAGAGGAGCACGCAGAGCATTTGAGGGTTGTATTGCAGAGGTTGAGAGAGGAGAATCTTTATGTGAAATTCTCCAAGTGTGAGTTTTGGCTCGGTTTAGTGGCTTTCTTGGGCCACGTGGTGTCCAACGAGGGTATTAAGGTTGATCCGAAGAAGATATAGGCAGTTTAGAGTTGGCCTAGACCATCCTCAACCACAGAGATTCATAGTTTTCTTGGTTTGGCAGGCTATTATCACCGGTTTATTCAAGGATTCTCATATATCGCATTGCCCTTGACCAAGTTGACTCAGAAGGGTGTTTCATTTGTATGGTCAGACGAGTGTAAGGAGAGCTTTTAGAAGCTCAAGACAGCTTTGACCACAGCTCCAGAATTGGTTTTGCTATCAGCTTCAGGTTCATATACCATGTATTGTGATGCTTCGAGAGTTGGGATTGGTTGTGTATTGATGCTGGAGGGTAGAGTTATTGCTTATGCTTCTCGTTAGTTGAAACCCCACGAGAAGAACTACCCAGTTCATGATTTGGAGTTGGCTGCTACAGTTCATGCATTGAAGATTTGGAGGCATTACTTGTATTACGTATCTTGTGAGGTATTCACTGATCATCGCAGTCTTCAGCATTTGTTCAAGCAAAAGGATCTTAATTTGAGGCAGTGGAGATGGTTGGAGTTACTTAAAGATAATGATATTACCATATTGTACCATCAGGGAAAGGCCAATGAAGTAGCCGATGCTTTGAGCTGAAAGGCAGTGAGTATGGGGAGTTTGGCATATATTCCAGTTGGGGAGAGATCTCTTGCGGTTGATGTTCAGGATTTGGCCAATCGTTTTGTGAGATTGGATATTTATGAGCCCAGTTGGGTATTGGCTTGTGTAGTATCTCGGTCTTCTTTATATGATCGCATCAGAGAGTGCCAATATGATGATCCGCATTTTCTTATCCTTAGGGACAGATTCCAGCATGATGATGCTAGAGATGTGACCATTGGTGATGATGGAGTGTTGAGGATGCAGGGCCGAATTTGCGTGCCCAATATGGATAGGCTTTGGGAGCTGATATTGGAGGAGGCCCATAGCTCACGATATTCCATTCAACCGGGTGTCGCGAAGATGTATCAGGATCTTAGATAGCATTATTGGTGGTAGAGAATGAAGAAAGATATATTGGGGTTTGTAGCTTGGTGTCTCAACTGTCAGCAGGTGAAATATGAGCATCAGAGACTGGATGGCTTGCTTCAGCAGATGGTTATTCCTGAGTGCAAGTGGGAGAGGATCACCATGGATTTTTTTGTTGAACTTCCTCAGACTTTGAAGAAGTTCGATGCTATTTGGGTGATTGTAGACAGGCTGACCATGTCCGCCCACTTCATTCATATGTGTAATATCTATTTTTCAGAGCGGTTGGCAGGGATTTATATCTGCGAGATTGTTCGGTTGCATGGTGTTCCGGTTTCCATCATTTCAGATAGAGGTACCCAGTTTACTTTGCATTTTTGGAGAACCGTATAGAGAGAGATGGGTACTCAGGTGGATTTGAGCATAGCGTTTCACCCTCAGACGGACGGCAGTCCGAGCGTACTATTCAGATATTGGAGGACATGTTGCGTGCTTGTGTTACTGATTTCGGAGGTTCATAGGATGAGTTCCTACCACTTGTAGAGTTTTCTTACAACAACAGCTACCAGTCGAGTATTCAGATGGCTCCATATGAGGCTTTGTATGGGATACGCTGTAGATCTCTGGTTGGTTGGTTCGAGCCCGGCAAAGCTAGGCTATTGGGGACTGATCTGTTTCAGGATGTTTTAGAGAAGGTGGGGGTGATTCAGGAGAGGCTTCGTACAGAGCAGTCACGACAGAAGAGTTATGCGGACCGGAAGGCTCGAGATGTGTCCTATATGGTTGGTGAGAAGGTCTTGCTGAAGGTTTCGCCCATGAAGGGTGTTATGAGATTTGGGAAGAAAGGGAAGTTGAGTCCACGGTTCATTGGGCCTTTTGAGGTGCTTCGGAGGATTGGGGAGGTGGATTATATGCTTGCTTTACCACCCATCATATCGAGTGTGCATCTGGTATTTCATGTTTCTATGCTCCGAAAGTATATTGGGAATCCGTCTCATGTTTTAGACTTCAGCACGGTTCAGTTGGATGATGATTTGACCTTTGATGTGGAGCTAGTAGCCATTTTAGGTCGTCAGGTTCGGAAATTGAGGTCAAAGGATAGAGCTTCAGTGAAAGTGTAGTGGAGAGGTCGACCTGTGGAGGAGGCTACCTGGGAGACCAAGCGGGAGATGCGGAGCAGATATCCTCACCTATTTGAGGCTTCAGGTATGTTTCTTGACTCGTTCGAGGACGAACATTTGTGTAGGTTGGGGAGGATGTGACGACCCGGCCATTCGTCTCAGGAGTTACCGCTCCGTTTCCCCCATTTCTGCTTCTTTATGCTTTGTTATCCGCGTTTTATGGGATCAAGTTGATTAGTTTGCGATCGGAGTACTTTTGGTAAGAAATGAGACACTTAGACTCTTTTAAGAAGATTTAAGTTGGAAAAGTCAATCGGACATCGACTTATGTGTTAGAGGGCTCGGATGTGAGTTCTGATAGTTCGGTTAGCTTCGGGTGGTGATTTGAGACTTAGGAGCATGATTGGAATTGATTTTGGAGGTCCAGTGTAGAATTACGCTTGAATTGGCGAAATTAGTATTTTGGCGAATTCCGGTTGATAGGTGAGAATTTGATCCGAGGATCAAAATGGAATTCCAAGAGTTGATGTAGCTTCGTTATGTCATTTGGGGTGTGTGTGCAAAAATTTAAGGTCATTCGGACGTGGTTTGCTTGGGTTTTTGATCAAAAGCGTATTTCGAAAGTTTTTAGAAAACTTAGGCTCGAATTCGATGTGAATTCGTGGATTTGGTGTTGTTTGAGGTGTTTTTATGATTGGAACAAGTTTGAATGAGGTTTTAGGATGTGTTGGTGCTTTTGGTTGAGGTCCCGGGGGCCTCGGGCGAGTTTCGGATGGTCAAATGGACCACTTTTGATCTCAGGAGTTGCAGCAATTTATCTCTTCGCGTTCGAATAAGGGTCCTCGCGTTCGCGAAAAGTAAGTGGAGGAAGGTGTGAAATTGGCCTTCGCATTTGCGAGGCAGGCCACGCATTCGCGAAGGGGAGTGATCTTGGTGCATCGCGTTCGTGAGGGGTACTTTCGCGTTCGCATAGAAGGATTTGAGTTAGTGGATTAGAAGTGCAATTGTGCTACGCGTTTGAAGGTGTGTTGTCGCGTTCGCGAAGTGTCGCCTAGGAAAGGCATCACATTTGCGGGGTGAGTCTCGTGTTCACATAGGGTTATTTTTGGGAAATTAAAAGATGTGCTTCACATTCACGAGGCAGTGGTCGCGAATGTGATGAAGAAATTCCTGAACTGGGCAGAAAGTTTGTAAACATTTCATCCGCGATTATTAGTCATTTTTCCTCCATAACTGAGCATTTTGAGAGCTTTTTGAAGGTTATTAAAGAGGGATCCAAGGAGAATTGATTGGAGGTAATATTTTTGAACCTAAAACGTGATTTTATTGTGAAATCTATCCAGAAATTCATGGAAAACTTGAACAAAAATGGAAGAACTAGGGCTTGGAATTTTGGATTTTTAATTTGGGATTTGAGGGGTCATTTGGACTACGATTTTGATGTTCTTTATATGCATAGACTCGTGGAGTGATAAGGAACCCGTTGATATTAAAATTTCTGAGTTTAGAGAAGTGGGCCCGGGGCTCGAGTTTTGCTAATTTCGGGATTTTTGATATTTTTTGATTGTTTACGCTTAGGCTTTGTTCCCTTAGCATATTGTAACATATTCGTTCTGATTCTGGATAGATTCGACGCACGTGGAGGCCGATTCGAGAGGCAAAGGCATTGCGAGTTAGAGATTTAGCCGGTTCAAGGTGAGTAATGATTGTAAATGACGTCCTGAGGGTTTGAAACCCCGAATTTGCACATCATAGTGCTATATTGAGGTGACTTGCACGCCGGATAGCGAGTGTGGGTTAGAGTACCATTGGGGATTGTGATTTGGTCCGTCTTGATTGATGAATTTACCGAGTATTTGACTGAAATTTACTTGTTATCATCATGATTTGGATTGATCATCATATTTGGGCTTCTTGCCAATTATTTGAACCCTTCGGGGATTTTTATCACTATTTCCTCACTGTTTTGACTTATTACTTATACTCAGTTGTGATGTTTTTCACTGTATTACTACTCAGGCACTTTTACTCGGTTTTGAGACTTAAATGATATTTTAAATGATGTTTTGGGCTGAGAACTACTGTTTTACTAATGCTCGAGGGGCTTATGTAATCTTTGGACTGAGTATGGCCGAGGGCTAGATGTGAGTATAAATGTATACTGATATGAGGCCGAAGGCCTGGATTTAATACCACGAGATGGCTTGATATAGCGCTTGGGTCGTAAGGGGCCCCTCCGGAGTCTGCACACCCCAGTGAGCGCGGGTACTCATTGTGATCTGAGTGAGCCCGAGGGGATGATGTTGTTCTGAGAGAGATAGAGATAGCCCGAGGGGCTGGTAATGTTCTATGTGTTTACTTTCTTTATCTGTCTGTGCATTAATTGCTTACCTGTTGTAGAAGTATCTCATTCTGCTTTTCATTTGGGTTACTGCTTTATATTACTTGTTTAACTATTGCATTATAGATTACCTTCTGTTCACGCAATTTCTTATTCTCAATCATTATTTATGCTTATTACTCACTGGGTCGGAGTACTCACATTAGCAGGTCCTGCTCTCGAGTGTTGACTCATCCCAGCTCAGGCGGATCTTCGAGGAGACTTTAGGTCGTTGCTGGCGTTCGCAGCCTGGAGCTCTGTGACGACCCGACCCATCATCTCATGTATTACTGCTCTGTTTCCCCCATTTTATGCTTCTTCATGTTTCACTATCAGTATTTGGTGAGTTATAGTTGATTCAGATTGGTTTTGCTAGAAATGAGGCACTTAGTCTCTTTAAGGAAGGCTTGGTTTGGAAAAGTCAACCAGAGTTTGACTTATGATTTAGAGGGCTCAGATGTGGTTTTAGGTGATTTGGTTAGCTTCGGGAGGTTATTTGTGACTTAGGAGTGTGATCGGAAGTGATTTTAGAGGTCCGGTGTAGAATTAGGCTTGAATTGGCGAAGTTAGTATTTTGACTACTTCCGGTTGGTAGGTGAGATTTTGATCCGAGGGTCGAAAAGAAATTCTGAAAGTTGCAGTTGCTTCGTTAGGTGAATTGGAAGGTGTGTGCAAAATTTCAAATGATTCAGAGGTGATTTGGTCAGGTTTTTTTATCGAATGCGAGTTTCGGAATAATTTGAAGAACTTAGGCTTGAAATTGATGAGAATTGAGGATTTTTGTGTTGTTAGATGTGCTTTTAGGATTGGAACAAGTTTGAATAGGGTATTGGACCATGTTCGTGGTTTTGGTTGATTTCCCGGGGGCTTCGAGATGAGTTCGGATGATTTAACGGGGAGTTTTGGAGTTGCATATTGCTGAAGAGTTGCTGCAACTGGTATTTTTGCTCCTGCGGGTCTTGGACCGCAGTAGCGGAGGCGCTTAAGTGGAGTATTTTACTGAAGAAGAGGTCCATGGTTTGGTAAGCTAGTTCTGGAGAAGCGGAACATTCTTCGCATCAGCGGGTCCGCAGAAGCGGACGGGTAATCGCAGAAGCGATTTTGATCTTGAGAGAAAGTTCCGCAGAAGTGGAAATTGATCTGCAGAAGTGGTTTTGGACTTTTAATGAATATCCGCAGAAGCGGGGATTTGGCCGCAGAAGCAGTCCCACATAAGCGGAAGCGGGACCGCAGAAGCGAAAATCGGCCTGGGCAGAAGGGTTTTTATTGAATATTTCATCCGCAATCTAGGGATATTTTCCACCATTGTTGGGCGACCTTGAGAGCTTTTCGCGAGAATAAAAGAGAGTTTTGACTGGGAATCGATTGAAGGTAAGTCTCTTGGCCTAAATAAATGAAATTATGATAAATCTAACATGGAAATTGGTTGAAATTCATCAAAAAGGGGTAAAGCTAGGGCTTGAAAATTTGTAATTTAAAAAATGGAATTTGAAGGGCCAAGTGGACTACGATTTTGATAAATTTGATATGTATGGACTCGTGGCAAGACAAGGAATCCGGTGATGTGAATTTTGTAATTTTCCGAGAAGTGGGCCCGGGGCTCGGGTTTTGCTAGTTTCGAGATTTGTTTTTGCTATTTTCTATTGTTTCGATTGGGTATTGTCCCCTTAGAATATTGTGATATATTCGCTCCGATTTTGGTTAGATTCGACGCGCATGGAGGCCATTTTTAGGGGCAATGGCGTCACGAGCTAGAGATTTCACCGGTTCGAGGTGAGTAATGATTGTAAATGATATCCTGAGGGTTTGAAACCCCGGATTTTGCACATTATAGTGCTGTATTGAGGTGACTTACACGTCGGATATGAGCGTGGGGTAGAGCACCGTTGGGGATTGTGACTTGGTTCGTCCCGGTTGTTGATTTTTACCGTGTATTTGACTGAAACTACTTGTTATTGTCATAATTTGGGCTGATTTCCATGTTTGGGTTTCGTGCCAACTATGTGAATCCTTCAGGGATTGATATCACTATTTTTGCATTATTTTGCATACTATTTGATCTCGGTCCAGGGTTTTAATACTGATTTGCAGACTTAGGCATTTTTCTAAGATTTGAAAACTAAAATAATATTTTATTGACGTTTTGAGCTGAGAACTGTATTTTAATATTGCCCAAGTGGATTATGTGCATTTATGGACTGAGCATGGATCAGGCTGCGCACCGCAACAGTGTTATAGTGATTTTTGTATATATGGTTGGCTGGGGCTGCGCGCCGCAGTGGTACTGTATTAATATTGAGGCCGAGGGCCTAGTTGATGCCACGAGATGGCTTGATTATTGCGCTTGGGCTGTAGGAGCCCCTCCGGATTCTGTACACACACCCAGTGAGCGCCGTCGACGTTAAATATATGGATGGCTCAGGCTGCACGCCGCAGTGGGTAACAGAGTATACCTTCCTATGCATTGCATTGCACATATGCATTTGTTCCTATTTGTATTATTTGTCATGACATTCCAGCACTCGCATTTCATTAGCTTCTATTCTACTTCTTGCACTACTTACCTGATACCGTGGTGTTATTTGTTAATATAGTGCTGTGCCCGAGGGGTTGACTTATGTGCTGACTTGCACTATCTGTTTCACATTCATTTGCTTAACTGTTGGAAAAAAGGATGTTTTCAAAAGAGGTTTAAAAACTGAGTCCAGATATTTCCAAAGATTTTACGGTTTCACTGTTTTCTCAAAGGGTTACACTGTACTATATAGCATGATGACTTGCTTTACGTGGTTTCTTGTGCTCAGTTATTATTTACCTTTATTACTCACTGAGTTGGAATACTCACTTTACTCCCTGCACCTCGCGTGTAGATGCAGGTATTGGTTTACCCGGTAGCGGGTTTGAGCTGGTTGAGGATTTGCTATCATAGCTGAGCAAGGTGACCGCCAGCATTCGCGGCACCGGACTTCTTTCTTTGATTCCAGATTTTGTTCTATGTATTATTACTTTATAGTTGTATCAAAAATTGTTTTAGATGCTCGTGACTTGTGACATCCCGGTCGGGCAGTGTTGGGTTGTAAATATCATTAATTAATGTCATTAATCGTATTTTTGCTATTCCTTTATGTTTAAATATTTTGAAAGAGATGAATTAGTGTTAGTTGGCTAGCCTTGTCTTCATGAGAGGCGCCATCACGACCGGGTTTGGGAATTGGGTTGTGACAAGTTGGTATCAGAGCCTAGGTTACTAGGTCTCACGAGTCATGAGCAGGTTTAGTAGAGTCTCACAGATCGGTACGGAGACGTCTTTATTTATCCTCGAGAGGCTGTGGAAACTTTAGGAAAACTTCACATTCTTGAATTCTTATCGTGCGTCCTTGATTCAGCTTGAAAAGAAAATCTTGAAATTCCTCCCACGTGATTGTATGCGCACGCGAGCGCTCAGTATTATATGTGCCTTGATGGTTTGTGATTCCCCGATCAAGGGGCGAGAGGTAATCTTCGTGAGTCTATGTTGGGCCAGTTTAGAGGACTTGAAGCTGGATCTTTACCTATGGCTTGAGCACTGAGGTGTTGATTGTGTGAGCAAGTGCTTTGAACTTATATGTTCGGTATTGTCCCTATTAGCCGGAATGGCGATTGGATATCCATGTGATGAGTATGTTAGTACTACGAGATGTATCTATATGACTTGGTAGTGACGAAGAAGTCTGTTATTTAATAGATGAACTGTTAAGTGTTCAATTCCTATTGTGATTTGATGTGTAGCCCAAATTATGGGTGCGTGAAGAATATTTTTGTGTCTCATAGTTGAGAAGTGAAGTGCATTACATGTGGCGGTATGAGTTCAGACTTAGAAAGACTAAATGACTGTGCAACATGTATGGTGATGGAAGGTATGCTGAAATGCTAAATTAAGGCGAAGCAGGTGGGTTATCTCCTGTGGAGGATTCTTAAGTAGTATGATCCTTATGTGTATGTTAGAAGATCTCATGTGTAATTGAAGGGTGAGTGTCGAAATTGAAAATTTGGGTCCCTTAAGAGAGTGGACTCAACTGATGTGGGGATGAATGCGAGATTTGCAGAGGATTACAGTACTAGATGATCTGTGTTTTCACAACTTGTAAATGATATGAGTTTAATCTCACTATGGTATTGTGGCACCATTAGTGTAAAAGTGTTATGAGTTATTGATGTGTCCTGATATATGGCTTCGAGCCAAGTTGGGGAGTTTGTTGTTGATTAGCTGATCACACGGTCATGTGCTATGTTGGTTCTATTTCGAGGTATGCTGGCGGATCAGTTCGGGTTGCAGAAATCGAGCCGAGGATGGCATGAGTGCAGCAAAATTTTGACAAAGGTTATATAGTGCTTCGTAGATGTGAGAAAATAATAGGATGTCTTGAGCTGTTGTTGATAAAGAATGCTCGGTGCATAGAGCAGGAAGTTGCTTGGTTGTATTGGGATGAGGACCTCATTTTTGCGGTATCGAAATGCCAATAAGTCACGAGTGGTTATGTTCGTTAGTTCAGGTAATTTGCAGTTTGAATAAGAGTGAATGAATCTCGAGAATGTTTTTATTGTGTTCAAGATTCTACATGTAACAATCAGGTGTCTCAAGGTTGTGTATGTGGTCAGATACTGAGTTTTCATCTGAAGGGCCAAGACGTGTAGTATCTTATGTTAATTGTGGGATTCTATGTATCAGTATCTGGAAAGTAATGGTAACGAATTCAGATTTGCATGAAGTTCTTCAAAGTAAAGTATTCTGGAATGTGGTATTTCTAGGAACATTTGAGGGAGTATTCGATGGCCTATGGTTCTTAGACAGTGTGGTCTTATGTTCGGGTCTTGTGTGGTAAACCTGGGTTGAGGTATTTTGGTGCAACAGCAAGGAGGAATATCAAGTTAATGATGAATCAAAGGGGAAATTTGATAAATGGAATAGGCTGATAGTAGACTGAGTCGGTATGGTAAGGGTATGATTAATTCTTCATATGTGTTCGAGTTAATGAGCCTTACAGGCATTTTGCAGCAATGCTCTTGAGTTTTGGCAGCTTGCTTAGCTTGGTTTGGGTAGAAGGATTCAGTACTGGCAGTTTAGCTTGTGCACATAGAATTGGGGGTGAGAGTCCTTGTTGGGTTTTTACCATGGTTTGGAGATGAATATATTTTCTATGGGTATGCTGAGTATGAAATGTGTAATGATTCTTCTTGTAGATGGGATTGACGGAAGGTCTTGGCTAGATGAGTTACAGTTCAGTTTTGAAAAGAAGTTCATAAAATTCTTAGGCAACGGGTAGCCTCAGGTAATCAAGGAAATGGTACTGCTAATTGGAAGTGATTTGACGAGAGTATATGTCTCGGAAGAAGGGTAATGTGATTAGACTGATGATACTTCGGTAGTATTGTGGCACTTTCTTGCTAGATCGACTGCTGATATCTGAGTTTGTTTGATGGCACAGGGGAATTTTAGAATATCTTTCGTGGAATGATTGGGTACTCGAGGTGTGATATGTATTCATACTTCATAATTTGGGGATTAGGTACAGTGATTCATGGGCTATAAGGAGTTAGAGATTGGGAGTTCTCAGGTGCAGACTATGTAGGGGTTGTAGATCGTGTGTATTGGTACTGTTAGCAGCTATTGGGATTTGGAGGCCGAGTGGATCTTTCTTTGCTTGGTATATTAGATTTTGGATAGGATATTGGGGTGTAGACTGGTTGTCTTAGTGTTGGGTTATTATAGACTATTGTGCTATGGGCTATGTCAGAAAAATGCCACAGGTTGCGTGACGAGGTGCATCGGATTATGTTCTAGCAGAGTGGTTTGTATTCTAAAGACCAGCGGACGGCTAGGAAGGATTGATTTTCTTAATTGGACCTTCGTGGCAGATGTCAGTGTAGAGGTTTCTACCATTGATTCAGTTCTGGTGTTGAGGGACTTTTTTTGGATGCGTTTTTTGTGGTCAGGCATGTTGTCGGGCGAGATTGTGGATTTCGGTATTTATTTGGTACCGGGCACTGTATCGTACGACTCCGGCAGGAGTTATAGTGGTGGAAGGAGCATCTTCAGGCTTCTTGGTATTGAGTTCGTTGGCAAGCCGATGTGGCTACATGTTCAGCTTGTTGGCTTGGTTGGCCTGAATTGTATGGTTGAGGGATAGGTTGATTCGATCGTTATTGAACTTGTTAGTGATTTGGGGAGATCTATGAGTTTCTTTTTTGTGCTATGAGACATTATATTTGTTGGATATGGGCACATGTGATGCGGTTCTAATGATGATTCATAGAGAAAGTTGAGCGGGAAGAGTAATTGAGTATTGCTTAGTAAATGGAGTATTGGTTATGACCTAACGGGTTGCGTGTTGTATGTTATTTGTTTCACCGTGGGTGTAATGAATTGCTTGGGTTTCAGACATCAAATTGTGCATGGATGTCGGTTTTGAGCATAGCGACATGAGGTGTTTCATGTGTAACAGTGTTTGGATAGGATCGCGCATTGTGGCGAGGCCATGTGGAGATATGACCTTTCGGGGTAGATTCAGGTGTTCTATTTCTATGATGTGAGATGGGGTCTCAGCCTTGTGTTGTGATGGTATTGATGAGCTTGAGGTACAGCTCTTTCGTTTGAGTCATTTTTTCATGAATAGAGTATGTTCAGACCGTTTCTTATTGGTGCGTGTATTATGCAAGTTGTGGCTTGGGCCTATATTGAGGTGTCATATCACCAGAGTGGTGGATTGGATTTGAGGTGATCGTTGGGGTCACTAATGAATATAAACAGATTTGATTTCAGCTTGTTAGAAGGATAATATCGAGGTTCGGCTCGAAAATCTGTTGTGGTATTAGTAAAAAGGGAAGTGGCTTCATGAATGGTTGAGCTGAGAAATGATTATAGTTTATTCCGTGTTTCATTTATCGTTGGTAGTATATGAAATTGTTGGAACGAGACTTTAGCTAAATAAGAGGTTTTCTATCGGTATTTGGCTGTTGTGGGTGACTATTGTAAATAGAAGTTATCGATTTGAGTGCTTGGGTTATGTGGTATACCATATAATTTCACCTGAGGTTGCAAGTGTGGGTTATTACAGTTGGTTCGGGACTATTCAAAGTATAGGTGTGAGGTTTTGATCGTATTGATGGATACAGAAGTGAAAATGTGGTTCTACAGTTTATGGTCTATATGGATTGTGAGATTTCAGCTATGTGGTGTTATCAGACCTATGCGAGATAGGGTGACATGGGATCACCCCGGGTATATGCTTGGTAAGGTCATTCAGCTATTGGTTGGCTTCTAGGACAACTCTGGGTACGCTCGAGGACGAGCGTTTGTTTAAGTTGGGGAGGATGTGACGACCCGACCCGTCGTCTCATGTATTATTGCTCTGTTTCCCCCATTTTATGCTTCTTCATGTTTCACTATCAGTATTTGGTGAGTTATAGTTGATTCGGATTGGTTTTGGTAGAAATGAGGCACTTAGTCTCTTTAAGGAAGGCTTGGTTTGGAAAAGTCAACCGGAGTTTAACTTATGAATTAAAGGGCTCGGATGTGGTTTTCGGTGATTTGGTTAGCTTCGGGAGGTAATTTGTGACTTAGGAGTGTGATCAATAGTGATTTTGGAGGTCCGGTGTAGAATTAGGCTTGAATTGGCGAAGTTAGTATTTTGGCGAATTCTGGTTGGTAGGTGAGATTTTGATCCGAGGGTCGGAATGGAATTTCGAGAGTTGCAGTAGCTTCATTAGGTGAATTGGAATGTGTGTGCAAAATTTCAGATGATTCGGAGGTGATTTGGTCGGGTTTTTGATCGAATGCGAGTTTCGGAAGAATTTGAAGAACTTAGGCTTGAAATTGATGAGAATTGAGGATTTTTGTGTTGTTGGATGTGTTTTTAGGATTGGAACAATTTTGAATAGGGTATTGGACCATGTATGTGCTTTTGGTTGAGGTCCCGGGGGCCTCGGGATGAGTTCGGATGGTTTAACGGGGAGTTTTGGAGTTGCATATTGCTGAAGAGTTGTTGCAACTGGTATTTTCGCTCCTGCGGGTCTTGGACCGAAGAAGCGGAGGCGCTTAAGCGGAATATTTTACCGCAGAAGCAGTCCATGGTTTGGTAAGCTAGTTCTGCAGAAGCGGAACATTCTTCGCATCAGCGAGTCCGCAGAAGCGGACGGGTAATCGCAGAAGCGATTTTGATCTTGAGAGGAAGTTCCGCAGAAGTGGTTTTGGACTTTTAATGAATATCCGTAAAAGCGGGGATTTGGCCGCAGAAGCGGTCCCGCATAAGCGGAAGCGGGACCGCAGAAGCAAAAATCGGCCTGGGCAGAAGGGTTTTTATTGAATATTTTATCCGCGAGCTTGGGATATTTTCCACCATTGTTGGGCGACCTTGAGAGCTTTTAGCGAGAACAAAAGAGAGTTTTGACTGGGAATCGATTGGAGGTAAGTCCCTTGGCCTAAATACATGAGATTATGATAAATCTAACATGTAAATTGGTTGAAATTCATGAAAAAGGGGGTAAAACTAGGGCTTGAAAATTTGTAATTTAAAAATGGAATTTGAAGCGTTCAAATGGACTCCGATTTTGGTAAATTTGATATGTATGGATTAATGCAAGACGAGGAATCCGGTGATGTGAATTTTGTAATTTTTCGAGAAGTGGGCCCGAGGCTTGAGTTTTGCTAGTTTCGAGATTGTTGTTGCTATTTTTCGATTGTTTTTGATTGGGTATTGTCCACTTAGCATATTGTGATGTATTCGCTCTGATTTTGGTTAGATTCGCCGCGCGTGGAGGCTGATTTGAGGGGAAAAGGCGTCGCGAGCTAGAGATTTCACCGGTTCGAGGTGAGTAATGATTGTAAATGATATCTTGAGGGTTTGAAACCCCGAATTTGCACATCATAGTGCTGTATTGAGGTGACTTGCACGCCGGATATGAGCGTGGGGTAGAGCACCGTTGGGGATTGTGACTTGGTCCGTCCCAGTTATTGATTTTTACCGCGTATTTGACTGAAACTACTTGTTATTGTCATAATTTGGGCTGATTGCCATGTTTGGGCTTCGTGCCAACTATGTGAATCCTTCAGCGATTGATATCACTATTTTTGCATTATTTTGCATACTATTTGATCTCGGTCCAGGATTTTAATACTGATTTGCAGACTCAGCCATTTTTCTAAGATTTAAAAACTAAAACAATATTTTATTGACGTTTTGAGCTGAGAACTGTATTTTAATATTGCCCAAGTGGCTTATGTGCATTTCTTGACTGAGCATGGATCGGGTTGCGCACCGCAGCAGTGTTATAGGGATTTTTGAATATATAGTTGGCTCGGGCAGCGCGTCGCAGCGGTACTGTATTGATATTGAGGCCGAGGGCCTGGTTGATGCCACGAGATGGCTTGATTATTGCGCTTGGGCTGTAGGAGCCCCTCCAGAGTTTGTACACACCCCCAGTGAGCGCCGTCGACATTAAATATATGGATGGCTCGGGCTGCACGCTAGTGGGTACCGGAATGTACTGTCATATGCATTGCATTGCACTCATGCATTTGTTCCTATTTGTATTATTTGTCATGACATTCCAGCACTCGCATTTCATTGGCTTCTATGCTACTTCTTGTACTGCTTACTTGATACCGTGGTGTTATTTGATAATGGAGTGTTGTGCTCGAGGGGCTGACTTATGCGCTGACTTGCACTATTTGTTTCGCATTCATTTTCTTAACTGTTGGAAAAAAGGATGTTTCCAAAAGAGGTTTCAAAACTGAGTCCAGATATTTCCAAAGATTTCACGGTTTCACTGTTTTCTCAAAGGGTTACACTGTACTATATAGCATGATGACTTGTTTTACGTGATTTCTTGCTGCTCAGTTATTATTTACCTTTATTACTCACTGAGTTGGAGTACTCACTTTACTCCCTGCACCTCGCGTGCAGATGCAGGTATTGGTTTACCCGGTACCGGGTTTGAGCTGGTTGAGGATTTGCTATCATAGCTGAGCAAGGCGACCGCCAGTGTTCGCGGCACCGGACTTCTTCCTTTGATTCCAGATTTTGTTCTATGTATTATGACTTTGTAGTTGTATCAAAAATCCTTCTAGATGCTCGTAACTTGTGACACCCCGATCGGGCAGTGTTGGGTTGTAAATATCATTAATTAATGTCATTAATCGTATTTTTGCTATTCCTTTATGTTTAAATATTTTGAAAGAGACAAATTGGGGTTAGTTGGCTGGACTTGTCTTCACGAGAGGCGCCATTACGACCGGGTTTGGGAATTGGGTCGTGACAAGCTCCTCTCTATCTATATCTTTACTTTCCATTTCAGTATTGAGACTTTGTAATTAATTTGAGAGATTTGTTATCTTAGACGCTCATGACTTATGACACCCCGGTTTTGGCTGTGTCGGGAAGTTTTCCCCTTATTTTTATCTATGTTTTCGCGAATCTATTACTATTTAATCATACTTTAAACTGTTTTATGATCATTAATTGTTTTTTTAAAAGGTGTATTGTATTGGTCTGGCTGGCTTTGTCTTCACGAGAGACGCCATCACGATCGGTTTGGGGTTAGGGTCGTGGCATTTACATGAATAATAATAGAAAGACATGAATAGAAATAAATAGTTAACTCATATCAACAATCGAAGCTAACTCGGCAGTCATAAACAATTGTTAATTCAAACAATTTTCGTTGCGGCGTGCAACCCGGTCCCATAATATATTCATATTCAATTCCTTTGCGGCGTGCAACCCGATCCTCTAGTATATTAATTTTCATTTAATTCCATTGAGTCATGCAACCCGATCCTCCAATATAATCTTTTTCATTTAATTCCGTTGCAGCGTGCAATTCGATCCTCCAATATATCAATTTCAATCAATTTTGTTGCGGCGTGCAACCCACTCCTCCAATTTATACATTTCAATCAATTTTGTTACGGCGTGCAACCCGCTCCTCCAATACATTCACTTTTATTTCTATTGTGGCGTGCAACTCGCTCCCCAAACAATATAATTTAACAATTTTTCCAAATGAAATTACTCCAATAAATGCAAAATTTTATTATGGAATTATATGAAAAATAAGCATACAATAATTATGAATTATTTAGGAAACAAGTAATGACAAGTAGCAAGTAATTGTGGATTTAGGGAGGAAATCTGCAATTTGATATTAAATATGCTAAATGTCAAATAACAATTAAGTCACATAAATTAATTAAGCATGTAGGAATCAAGAATGGATTCAAGGCATAATATTGAGCAAGGAATATGAGAGAGATATTTAATATAACAATTAATTCATGATTTAAAATAATTTATGATTTCAGGAAAATTATGCAAACAATTAATTTGACGATGTATAAGCACTCGTCACCTCGCCACATGGAATTCACATAACAAATAATTCAATGGTTCTGCTCCCTCAAGTCAAGATTAACCACGCCACCTACTTCGCTTCGCAACCAATTTCAAGATTCCAATAAACCTTTGCCTCACGAATTCGTGTCCGAAAGTTTCAAATCTAGTCACAAACAATTCAATATACTCAATACGAATTATAGGAATTAACTCCATCTGAGTTTATTAATTTTTTGGATTAAAATCCGAAATTCACTTTAAAAATAGATAGAGGGAATTCGAATCTCGGAAAAACTCAAGAAATCAAAATACCCGTTCTGATACGAGTTCAACCATGCAAAAATTATTGAATTCCGACATCGGATTGCCTTTCAAATCCTCAATTAAAGTTTTGAAGATTTCTACCATTTCAACCCAATATTTACCCATTTGAACTCAACAATCTTCCCACAGACCTTATTGGTACAAGCATGTATAACTAATACTCTCATATCCAAGAATCATCTTACTAATTGCTCATTTCTAGTAGGATTTCGAAATTGAAGAATTGGGGAAAGAAATTTTTACCTCTTTGAACCCTTAGCAACCCTTTTATGTCAATTTTAAGATTTGATTCAAGGAAGAGTAGTGAAATATTTAGTTCTCCCCTTTCTTCTCTCTAGAATCACTCTCCCTTCTATCTAAAACACCAGATATTGCCCCAAAATGAACCCCAATCAATTTAAATGAATTGGAGTTCGGGTCCTAAAAACTTGTTTTTGTACAACCGCGGAGCCCCATGCAGGGTGTCTGTTCAAATATGTCTGGAAATGAAATTTTGGATCACTCTGGAAATTTCCACGAGCGCAGCACGTGGGGCGGCGCGGTAGTACAAATTCTGGCAGTGTTCGGTAATTTTGTCATAACTTCTTGTAGGAGTGTCTAAATGAATAGTGGATTGAATTTTTAGAAACTTGAGTCAAAGATCTTTCATTTTATAGGTTTTCCATCACTTAACTCTTAATATATATGTAGATAGGCCCATCCAAATTTTGGTCTTGTGCGTACTCATTTGGAACTTTAGTTTATTATGAAATTTTCAACTTTGCTTAGACTTAGGACTTTCTTTAGAACCCATATCATTATAATATGCCTTGTACACTTATTATCATATCTAATTGGTATCGATCATGTTAATACTCCTCGACTGAGAAGTAGCGTCCGCCCCCATAAGCATAATATAACTTATCTCTTCTTTCGCACATTTCAATTTCCCGAATTTTACTAACTCCCAAAATTTCCAAAAATCTTGCCAGAGTTTCCTTTGTAACTGGGCTTATTCACCTTTCAAAATCCCAGAAACCAATCCTAATAACACATAATTAATATAATCAATGTAACATAACATGAAAATAATACTAATAGTGGCCTCATAAGCAATATATTTCTAGAAAAGGAATGACATTAACATCTACTATTCAGGTGATACATAAGTCATGGCAGGCAAGCTCCCAACATCTTCATAGAACACAAAAATGATTGTTTAAATTAAAGATGATATTTTTGGGCCATCACATTCTCCACCTCTAAAATAAATGTTCCTCGTCGAACTGAATTAGAAAATTACTTGAGCTGGAGAAAAGATGTGGATATTTACTCCATATGTCCGACTCGGACTCCCAAGCAGCTGACTCAATCGGCTGACCTCTCCATTTTACCCAAACTGAAGGATAACCCTAGGACCTCAACTATTGGACTTGATGAGCTAGAATAGCTACTGACTCCTCCTCATTAGTCAAATCTTTGTCTAATTGAACTGAGCTAAAGTCTAACACATGGGATGGATCACCATGATATTTCTGGAGCATGGATACATGGAATACCGGATGAACTGCTGATAAGCTAGGTGGTAGTGCAAGCTTGTAGGCTACTTCACCCACCCTTTCAAGAATTTCAAAGGGTCCGATATACCTAGGGCTTAACTTCCCCTTCCTTCCGAATCTCATTACACATTTCATAGGTGAAACCCGGAGTAATACTCTTTCTCCAGTCATGAATGTAACATCACGAACCTTATGGTCAGTATAACTCTTTTGACTAGACTGAGCTGCATGAAGTCGAACTTGAATAACCTTGACCTTATCCAAGGCATACTGTACCAAATCAGTACCTAAAAATCGATCCTCTCCCGGTTTAAATCAGCCAACTAGCAAACGACATCGCCTCCCGTATAATGCTTTATACGGATCCATCTGAATGCTCTACTGGTAGCTGTTATTATACGCAAACTCCTCAAATGGCAAAAACCGATCCCAAGAACCTCCAGAATCTATAACACAAGCACGGAGTATATCTTCCAGTATCTGAATATTGCCCTCGGACTATCCGTCTATATGGGGGTAAAATGTTGTTCTCAACTTAACTCGCGTGCCTAAATCACGCTGTAAATTCCTCCAAAAGTGCGAGGTGAATTGCATACCTCGATATGAAATAATAGACAAGGGCACATCGTGAAGGCGGACAATCTCACGGATGTAAATCTCCGCTAATCATTCTTAAGAATAGGTAACTTCCGCTAGAATAAAATATGCTGACTTAGTCAGCCTGTTCACAATGACCCATACCACATCGAACATTTTTTGAGTCTGTGGGAGTCCAACAACAAAATCCATAGTGATACGCTCCGACTTCCACTCAAGAATTTCTAGCTTTTGAAGAAAACCACCAGGTCTCTCATGTTCATACTTAACCTATTACAAATTTAGACATCGTGCTACATATGCAACTATATCTTTTTTCATTCTCCTCCACCAATAATGTTGCATCAGATATTTATACATTTTGGCGGTACCCGGAAGAATAGAATACCGTGAACTGTGAGCCTCTTCAAGAAATAATTAACGAAGCCCATCCACATTAGGAACACATATACGGTTGCATCCACAAAACTCCATCATCTCCTACAGCAACCTGCTTAGCATCACCGTGTCGCACTGTGTCCTTGAGGACAAGTAAATGAGGATCATCATACTTTTGCTCTTTGATGCGCTCATATAAAGAAGATCTAGCGACTGTGAAGGCTAGAATCCGCCTGGGCTCTAAAACATCCAACCTCACAAACTGATTGGCCAAAGTCTGAACATCTGCGCTAGCAGCCTTTCACCAACTACAATATACGCAAAGCTACCAACACTCACAACTTTTTTACTCAAAGCATCGGCCACTACATTGGCCTTTGTATGGTGATACAAAATGGTGATATCATAATCTTTCAACAACTCCAACCATCTTCTCTGCCTCATATTAAGAACTTTTGTTTTGAATAAATACTGTAGCCTATGATGATCTGTGAATATTTCACATGTAACGCAGTAAAGATAATGTCTCTAAATTTTCAACACATGAACAATGGCTTTCAATTCTAAGTTATGAACAGGATAATTCTTCTCATGGACTTTCAACTGTCGGAATGCATAAACAATCACTCTGATATCTTGCATTAATATTGCACCATGTCCAATACGAGATATATCACACTACATCGTGTACGATCCTGAACCTGTGGGTAACACCAACACTGGCATCGTAGTCAAAGCAATCTTGAGCTTATGAAAGCTCAACTCACACTTGTCTGACCTTCTGAATAGCACACCCTTATGGGTAAATCTGGTCTTAATAGTTGTTCATAATCAATTACAGAATCGTCAATTAAATTCATGTTAACAATAATCTCGTTTCAGACCTTCACAATACCGATAGCGAAATATGATGCATGAAGACCTCATAATTATTTACCATAATTAACGAATCACATTTAATGCCACCTGGGTGGGCACCCATCTCTTATGTTAAAACTCAATAGTTACAATATGAATTTGGAAAATTATGCACAGAGAATTTTATACAAGAATATTCAAATAAGCCTAACAGACATGACTCCCTATTAGTACTATAGTAAAAATTTAAATTCACAAGGGAGAATTTAAACATAAGAATTTTCATCACAAGGATTCCGTCCTTATATAACTTCCACCACGGCTCGAAGTGCGGTTTAAACATATCAAAACATATTAAAATATGAGAATCTCGTCTTCTGTTCTAAATCACAAGTAATATGCACATCGTTCCCATCAAAACATTCCATTTTCTTCTTTTAAATATTTTCCGTTAAACAAAATCACAACATATAATGATAGACATAGCTATCTCCATAGGAGGACTTGCCTCGATATTCAGAACCGAATCAAGTTAAGGAAATTGTTACTTTCATCATCTGGTGCAGCGACCTCACCCTACCATAAAAAATATATCAATGTGCTGGGTCTCCACCTCTAGGAGTTTGACCTCCACCTCTAACATTCTGACCCCTGCCCCTAGCTAGTCGTCTAAGTGGAGTAGTAACTGCAATGGGTCACGTAACATGAGTGCTTTAATGAAATATGTTTCTCCCAAGTCTAGGACAATTTTCTCATGATGTGCCTAGTATCACCACATTCATAACAACCCAGTTTGCATGTTCAGCTACTCATACCGAGTCTGTGCTAGATAACTAGAATAACCATTGTAGGAACCTCGTCGCGGTGGTGCATTAAAAGAACTTACTGGAGCACCCCGAGTAATCTGATGCATTGACTAGGCTGGCCGACTGCCCTAGCCCCTGACATAATGATTTATAGTTGCAGAGTAGATTCCGCTGAATCCTCTAGAACCTCGAGACCTCTTGGTCTCCTTAGTTTCCCTTTTTCCTCACCCTGAACACGATCTAATATCTTGGCAATTTATACCACTAGCTGGAATGAAGTATCAACATATCCTGAGTCATACAAAAAATTTTGCAATCATAATTGAGTCCTTTAAAGAGTTTGTGGACTCGCTCTCTGGCTGTAGTAACCAAAGTAGGACTATGACGGCTAACTTATTGAACCTGATGACATATTCTGACACCGTCATGGTGACCTGACACAACCGTTGAACCCTATGTGCCGCGCATTACGGAGAGTCCGAGAAACAAGCTCTTTCAAAAGCATTTCTGGGAACTGATCCAAGTAGGTGGTGTTGCATTGGCTAGTCTGCTATCTTCATGGGCTTAACACAAACACCGGCGACAAATTTCTTCTTTTGCTATGCTGACTCAACACTGTTGAGCTGACCCATTTCTTCATATACACTTTGATTCTTATTCGAGGTAACTCTTACCCCTATTTAGGCACAACTATCACAAAAGTAGAGCTCCATACAGATAAATCTTGGCACAAACTACATAGTCCAGAAGCTCATCAACCACATTACTTCCTCTTAAGCACCCCAAAATCCGCAACCGTGACTTCCACGCTAAGTAGACCTTTTGTAAATTTAAAGTTGTTTCTCTAACTCCTTTAATAATGAAGTATTGGATTATTAAGGAGGTAGACATATCGCAAATCCCAACCTTATCCCTTGTAAAATCTCAGGCCTTAAACATGTGTATGTTTTTCGGGGACCTTTCCGTACCATATATATACATTTCACGCCAAAACAGATATAACACATGACCCCACAATCTATTCATTGATAGTGAAATTTCCCACTTGGCGCGAAATCATAGGTAACAACATCCGATAATCCAATATGTTAGCCTTCACAACTCATATAAATCAACCAGATGCCAAGGTCCGTTGCACCCTACATGATTCACTAGGTGATTTCTCAATGCGTCAACATCTTCAGTCGAAACCACAACGGGTCTAGAAATTACATAATCTTCCCACCATCTCTTGCCAGAATCCTTCATCTGAAACACAGAAAAATCAACCCCATTGCTTTCAACTATTCCCATGTTCTGCAACACTTCATAGTAGCGATCAAGAAACTTTTATAGGTCCTTAGAAGGCATACCACTAAAATGGATTGGAAATAGCTTGGTAAACTTGTCCAACATCCACAAACGAACTAGTGCGTCCTGTATCACTGGAGTAGCTATGAATCCTTCTGGAACCTGAACTGGTCCAATAGATACCGACTGAGGTAGAACCTCCGCTTCAAAATCCACCTGAGGCTCTACCATAGGTGCTGATGTTCGAGCTCTAGACGGAACTCTGTCTCTACCTCTTCCCCTAGTCGTAGTTGTCATTGGGGACTCCGTCTCTTGTCTGATTGTAAACGCAGTGAGTGTTGTCGAGATTTGCAAGAGAACAAGAATAGATGAGTTTAATCATCAATGACAGAATAAATGTGCACGACAGAGTAGAATAGAAGTGAAATCGTTCCTAAACTCCATAGACTCTGGAAGATAAGTACATACATCTCTGTACTGATTCTTCAGACTCTTCTAAGCTTACTCGTGACTCATGAGACCTATGTAATCTAGTGCTCTAATAACTAACTTGTCACGGTCCGAAATTCTCACCTTCAGGACTGTGATGGTGCCTAAAATTTTACTTGCTAGGCTAACCAACGTTAGAATAATATTATCCATTTTATACCAATTTAATTTAATTAATAACAACGAAACAAATGCGGAAGTAAATTCTGAAATAAAGCATATAATTCTTAACAATAGCTATGTCTAAATACCATCCTAGAACTGGTGTCACAAGTGCACAAGCCACTAGAATAATATAAATAAAGGTCTGAGTGAAAATGAAGTTGTCTGAAAGAAATACACAACTATGATAAAGTGGAAGGGGACTTCAGAACCATGAACGACATGCAACTATACCTCAAGTCTCCTGTGAATAGCTGAATCCGAGCAAGTCTACTGTACGCCGCTAAGATCAACTCATTTAACTAAATCCGCACAAAAGTGCATTGTGTAGTATCAGTACAACTGACCCCATATATTGGTACGTGCCGAGCTTAACCTTGAAGATGTAGTGACGAGGCTAAGGCGGATTACTTATATTAACCTGTACGCAATAATAATAATAATAATAACAATAATAGAAAGACGGGAATAAAAATAAAACAGTTAACTCATATCAACAATCGGTGCCTTAAAAATTTGGAAATAAGGAAAGGCATGAATACTAAAGTTTTTGGACTTACATACAACCAAAGGTTCACATTCGAGGACGAATGCTTCTAAGCGGGGAGAATATAAAGTCCTATAAATTCGAGTTCGAAATGCAATTTAATTGGACCCGGGCTTTACGAGATTTACTTGAAGGAAATAAAGTCATCAAGAGCAATTAGGAAACAATTATCTACAAAGTGGCACCTAATGGATTCATGTGCATGAATTAAATTGAGAAGTCATGGAAACAAATATCATTACATTGACTAAGTAAAGCATGAGACGAAAAAGGAATTGGGTCATAGCAGATCACGTGAGTTGTTGACCAAATAAGGAAATTGATGGTGAAGTTTGAAAAGTGAATAACAAGAAAAATGGATCAATGAATCAGGAAGTAATGGGAAAGTACTAAATTACAAAGGCCTAAGGTGTTGAGGGACAATGAGATAGATGTTGTAGTGATATGGGGAGACGAGAGATTGAATTGGATAAACAACGGCATAAACGCCAAATATTGTATGGCAGCACGTGTTTTACATTTGTATAGTTGGACTCAAAATTGCTTTAGGCCCCCTAGAATTTAAGACCCCAAAATTTTTAAATTGTATACTATTACATATTATAAAATTATTAATAAAAGATACTAGTCAAATTTTATACTTGAATGTGATAGAAGTTATTCAAATGAATACTTGAATTAATGAATTTGTAATATATGAAAATAAATAATTTAATGATGACTTTAATAATTAAGAATGAAATCCCTTGTAGTATCTTTTAGAGTTTATTATTATTTCTTATAAAGAATGGATTATGCTGTTTATTTTTTCGAAATAGACTTTAACTATTTTAAATGTATGAAATTATATTGACATCTATCTATGGTACAAAATTGAGATTATTAAATTATGAGAATTTATAAAAATATTATCTTAAGAAGCAAACGACCGGCATATAAGCTGACGCTGCATGTGATGCGTCGCATCCCTGTCGCCTCCGAGTTTTCCAGCAGCAAAATGTTAAACCAGTGAAGTCTGGCCAACGCATCCCTAGCAGCGAGCGGAGAAGGATATTCCCAGGTGCGGACGCCGCTTTGCGTGCGAAGCATCCAACCCGGCGTGCGACTGTTGAGGTCTTTTTAAAGGCAACTAGTATGTCCTTTAAAACCACTAGATACTTTATTATTTTGAAATTCAAATTTAAAAATAAACTAATTTTACCTAACTTAGAAAATATTGTCTTAAAATTATCATATGGCATTTTCTTCCCGTAACACTTGGCAAACTCTGGTGGTTGACTTCCTTCCTATTAATAATAGAGAGATTTTGGGGAGAAAGTACCATTTTTATTTTAGACCAAGAATTAAAGGTTTAGAAAGGAGAGGGAGCTCTCTACCATGGGTGTCACATTGAGGTGAGTAATTAATGAGTATTTTGGTAGATTTGGTTCATCAACTTCATATTATAATACACCAACTATATGGAATTCATAGATTCTTGAAGAATTTCTCAACTCAAGAACACACGTTTTGAGATTGTAGGGTTTGTCAAAACGGTAATCCATACACTCCAATCTTATATATTATACTTCATAGACTTAGTAGAGCATATTTATGAAGAAGGATTTATATTTAAGGGCCTATTCATGAAATCCTTGGAAGCTAGTCTTAATTAAAAAGATTGTTGCTAGAAAAGAAGAATAGTGTTGGGTTTGTTTGAATGATGTTGTTTTGAACTTCTAATGGAATGACTAGATTCTATAACACGTTCATTGGATAAATTGGAGTTAAAACTCAAGGATTAACCTTCAAATAGTGAAATAATTTTTTTTGTGAAACTTGTAAAATTGGACCTAAGTGTTAGACAGTTAGGTTGTTTGGGTGGTATTGTTGCGGCACATTGTTGATATACGTGAGCTCATACATGTAGATTATGAAGTGTTGACGTCATTGAGCTTTTGCGGTAAGATTTGGAAATCGACTCGAGGTAAATTGATTAAAACTTACTCTTCTTGAGGGACTTTCTCTAAAAGCATGTGTCGAGTTAATACTTAAGTTGTTTGCAAATGTGCTTTCGTGCTTGTGGGGATAAAGAAGTATGAATGTCTCCACGTACTAGCATATTATGTTTCATATGTAGTGTCATGTCGTTTTATAAATGTTTATTTTAAATCTTGTTAGAAAAATGAAACTCAAGGTAAATGTTATAAGTTTTTATCAAAATGTACGTATTGACAAGAGTATACATATTTGAGTGCTAAAGACAAATTTTCATGGAAGGTATTTCTTTTGGAAATTGATGAGCAGAATATCACTTGTGGTATCTTTTAAAGATTTATGTTAAATTGCTAAAGGCTTTAACAACTAAAAGGTTGTTTATTTAATTTTGTTCAAATGATTTAGATTTTCTATAAATGCTATGATTTAATAAAAATAGATCCATTGAAACTACTATGCTATGAATCTATTTTTGAGATATTAAATGTTTCGGGAGTTACTTTTGTTCACCGAGATTGACTTCGAATATATTGTGTTCGTCGTCATGAAACAACATATGCCGATGTAGGCATGGATTGTCACTTTGTGATATAGACTACGACAGAGTGCTTTCCCTCGAGAGTGTACTATTTTGTGCTATTATTAGTATGGCTGAGTCGATTCGTACGTCACTACGATGAGACAACCTGAGCAAGTAGGGTATATGATACTTGCCGCTAGGTACATAACCTAGTTGACCTTCTTATGTCGGTGATGATATAGTACTCCCAGTGAAAGGTAAGGATGATTGTCTTATGTTTAGGGCTAAGAAGCCGAAAGTAATTTCAATGACTTGAATCAAATGTAATTATTTTGTATGATTTTATCCAAAATCTTAGATCGATATAAATATTTTAAAAGTTTATATACTGGTTATATTTCACTTGGCTTTTATTTGAAATGACAAGGGTTGCAAATTGATAAACTTTATTATCATTTTATATCAAATATCGGTGCATTACTTTTATAAAGTTTGTCCCAAGAACTTAAGTTATAGAGAGTCTATGACACTATTGAGTATCGCTATGGTGTACTCAGCCCTTAGGGGGCCCCTCCTGATCCCCGCTTACTTTACATGTTTCTGGATGATATGTGACGCGGGGCATGTGGTCAGGGCTAGGTTGACTCTCTTTTCGAGGTATTATGAAGCACAACTTTTATTTCGTGGTAGCTGTCATGTTATTTCTTATTTTCTTTTGCTGGAATTACTCTAAGTGTTGGTTCTATTATTTGGTATAGAGGCTCCATAGATAGTTGTAATAGATTGTAAAAATAGGATTGTGGTCGTCATACGTAAAGGAATAATCATTTAATTTAACTATATCATTTTCAATAAAAATTTCATTTATGATTTTACAAATGAAAAATATGTTGTCACTTAATTTGAAAATACAAGATTTTTAATTAGCTTTCGCAAGTATATTGGTCTTGATATACGGGTAGGTTCACTCTGATCGGGTAGTGTGCCGGGTGCTGGTCATGTGAATTTGTGTCGTGACACTTTCCTTAGACCCCATATCACTTATAATATGCATTGTATACTTATTATCATATCAAATTGGTATCTATCATGTTAATAGTCGTCAAATGAGAAGTAGAGTCCGCCCCCAAACTCATAACATAGCTTATCTCTTCTTTCACACATTTCAATTTCTCGAATTCTACTAACTCCCAAAATTTTCAAAATTTTTGCCAGAGTTTCCTTTGTAACTGGGCATACCCACCTATCAGAGAATTACAGAAATCAATCCTAACAACACATACATAATCCAATCAACATAACATAACATGAAAAAAATACTACCAGTGGCATCATAAGCAATATATTTCCAGAAAAGGATGACATTAACATCAACTATTTAGGTGATACGTAACTCATAGCAGGCAAGCTCCCAACATCTTCATGGAACACATAAATGAATGTTTAAATTAAAGATGATATTTTTGTGTCATTACAACGATCGTGTGAAGACGTCCGCGATCGCGTAAGGCCGAGAAATAGTTCTTCGCGTTCGTGTGAGCTCTGCCGTATTCGCGATGAGTTAAATTCTGGGGCAGCCTAAGTGTGCTTCGCGATCGCGTGGAATTATCCGCGATCGCGAAGAGTAAAACGAAGCTGGGTAGAATTGTTCTTTGCAATCGCGTAGAATTTTCCGTGATCGCAATGAGTAAATCCCTAGGCAACATAACTTAAGTTCTAGAAATGAGATTTCGTCCCATTTTCCATTAATTCACGATCTAGAGCTCAGGAAAGGCGATTTTTGAGAGATTTTTAAAGGAAACCATTGGGGTAACTGGTCCTTATCCTGTATTAATTATATTTCATGATTCCATACTTTATTACATCATGAATCTGTGAATTAATGGAAGAAAAATTAACTTTTTATAAAATCTTCCAAAAATATAAAATGAAGATTTAAAAGGCAATCCGATGTCAGATTTTGATAATTTTTGTATGGGTGGACTCGTCTCGGAATGGGTGTTAAGATTTCGTAATTTTTTCTGAGATTTGAGATGTGGGTCCCACTATCGAATATTGAGATGAATTTTTGATTTTTATTCGGAAGATTAGTAATTTCATATGGAATTAATTCTTACGAATCGTGTTGACTATATTGAATTGTTTGTGACTAGATTTGAAGCGTTCGGACACCAATTCGAGAGGCAAAGGTTTATTGGAGTCTTGAATTTCGTTGCGAAGCGAGGTAAGTGTCGTGGTTAACCTTGTATTGCGGGAAAAGAACCCTTGAATTTTTTGTTACGTGAATTTCATGTGTAACGATGTATATGCGAGGTGATGAGTGTCTATACGTTATCAAAGTGATTGTTTGCATATTTATCTGAAAATCACAAATTATTTGAAATTATGAATTAATTATTATAATAATTAATTCTCTCATATTCTTTGCCTAATATTATATCTTTAATTCATGTTATAATTGCTATATGCTTATTTGACTTATATGCCTTAGCTACTATTTGACATTTAGCATATTAGATATTAAATTGCCTAATTCCTCCCTTGTTTCACAATGAATTGCTATTTGTCACTACTTGTTTTCCTAAATAAATCATAATTATTGTATGCTTTGATTATTGTATGCTTTGCTTCCTTATAAATTCATATTAATTGTTGCATTATTGGAGCAATTTCATCTATAAGAATCGATAAATTATATTATTAGAGGATCGGGTTGCACGCCGCAACGGAATTAAATAAAAATAAATATATTGTGAGATCGGGTTGCACGCCGCAACAGAATTAAATAAAAGTTTTTTTATTGTGGGATCGGGTTACACGTTACAACGAAATTGAATATGAATATATTGTGGGATCGGGTTGCACGCCACAACGGAATTTGCTAAAGTAATAATTGGTTTTGACTACCGAGTTGGTTTCAAATGTTGAGATGAGTTACCTATTTTATTTCTATTCGCATCTTTCTATTATTATTATTATTATTATTATTATTATTATTACTATTATTATTATTATTATTATTATTATTATTGCGTACATGTTAATGTAAGTGACTTGCCTTAGCCTCGTCACAACTTCGTCGAGGTTAGGCTCAACACTTACTGAGTACATGAGGTTGGTTGTACTCATACTACACTCTGCACTTCTTGTGTAGATATCGAAGTTGGTCCTAGCAGCGTATAGTAGACTTGCTTGAAATCAGCTATACAGAGGAGACTTGAGGTATAGATGCATTGCATTCGCAGTTCTGAAGTCCCCTTCCACTTTATCCTAGCTGTGTATTTCTTTCAGACAGCTTTATTTTTAATCAAACCTTTATTTGTATTATTTTAGTAGCTCACACACTTGTGTCACTAGTTTTTGGATGGTATTTAGACATCGCTAATATTATGGATTATATTCACTTTATTTCATATTTTATTTCAACATTTTTTTTCTTTGTTATTAATTAAATTAAAATTGTTAAAAGTGGCTAATATTATTCTAACATTGGCTTGCCTAGCAAGTGAAATGTTAGATGCGATCACGGTCCCGAAGGTGGAAATTTTGGTTCGCGACAAGATGTTGGAGCCCAGCCAGGTTCTAGATTGTGTGGTTTCTTGGTCTTCTTTATATGATATCATCAGAGAACGCCAATATAATGATCCCCGTTGACTTGTCCTTAAGGACACGATTCAGCACGGTGATTCTAAAGATGTTACTATTAGGGATGGTTGGGTGTTGAGGATGCGGGGTCCGATTTGTGTGCCTAATATAGATGGGCTACGTGAGTTGATCCTTGAGGAGGCCCATAGCTCGTAGTATTCCATCATACGAGTGCTACGAAAATGTACTAGAACTTGAGGCAATACTATTGGTGGAGGATAAAGAAGAAGGATAAAGTGAGGTTTGTAGCTCGGTGCCTAAATTGTCAGTAAGTGAAGTATTAGCATCAGAGACCGGGCAGATTGCTTCTGAGGCTTGAGATTTCAGAGTCGAAATGGGAGCGTATCACCATGGATTTTGTAGTTGGGCTTCCACGGACTTCGAGGAAGTTTGATGCTATTTGGGTGATTGTGGATCGGTTGACCAAATCCGTGCATTTCATTCCAGTTGGGACTACTTATCCTTCGGAGAAATTGGCTGAGATCTACATTGTTTGCCTTCACGTACAGTGTCAATCATTTCATATCGGGCAGCAGTTTACATCGCAGTTTTGGAGAGCTGTGCAGCACGAGTTAGGCACCCAGGTGGAGTTGGGTACAACATTCTACCCTTAGACGGACGGACAGTCCGAGCGCGCTATTCAGATATTGAAGGTTACGCTACGTGATCGTGTCATATATTTCCGGGGTTCTTGGGACTAGTTTCTGTCACTTGCAGAGTTTGCCTATAATAACAACTAACAATTGAGCATTCAGATGGCTCTGTATCAGGCTTGATATAGGCGACAATATCGGTCTTTGGTGGGATGATTTGAGCTAAGTGAGACTAGGCTATTGGGTACTGACTTAGTTCAGGATGCTTTGGGCAAGGTTAAGTTGATTCAGGATCGGCTTCGCACGGCGTAATCTAGATAGAAAATATTATCCGATTGGAAGGTTCGTGATGTAGATTACATGGTAGGGGAGAAGGTACTACTCAAGGTTTCACCCATGAAGGGTGTTATGAGGTTCAGGAAGAGGGGAAATTGAGCCCTAGGTATATTAGGCCGTTTGAGGTGCTTCAGAGAATTGGAGAAGTGGCTTACAAGCTTTCCTTGCCACCTAGTATGTCGAGTATTCATCAAGTATTTCATATCTCTATGATCCGTAAGTATATAGACGATGCATCTCATATTTTGGATTTCAGCACGGTTTAGTTAGATAGTGATTTGACTTATGATGTGGAACCGATGGCCATTTTGGATCGGCAGGTTCTAAAGTTGAGGTCAAAAAACATAGCTTCAGTGAAGGTGCAGTGGAGAGGTCAGCCAGTTGAGGAGGCTACTTGGGAAATCGAGCGGGAGATGCAGAGAAGATATCCCTGCCTATTTGAGACTCCAGATATGTTTCTAAACCCGTTCAAGGATGAACATTTGTTTAAGAGGGGGAGGATTTAACGACTAGGCCAGCCGTTTTGAGTGTTGTAGTTCCATTCCCCCATTTACCGCTTAATTTATGTTCAAATGTCGTTATGTGACTTGTGGAAGTAGTTGGTTCGGTTCTGGGGACGTTTGAAAATGAGTTGAGACACTTAGTCTCAAGATTAGAAGCTTAAGTTGAAAAGGTTGACTAGATGTTGACTTATGTGTAAATGGCTTCGGAGTGGAGTTTTAATGGTTCTGATAGCTCCATTGGGTAATCTTGAACTTAGGAGAGTGACCGGATAGTGACTTGGAGGTCCGTATTTGATTTAGTCTTGAAATGACGAAAGTTAGAAAATTAGAAGTTTTTGAAATTAAGAAGTTAGATCGAGAGTTCACTTTGTGGTTACCAGGTTCGGATTTTTTTTTTCTGGGATTTGAAATAGGTTTGTTGTGTTGTTTATGATTGGTGTGAAAACTTTAAGGTCAATCGGGGGTGATTTGATAGGTTATGACATCGATTGTAGAAGTTGGAATATCTTAGTTTTTGTTAGGCTTGAATTAAGGTGCGATTCATTTTCTAATGTTGGTTGATGTGATTTGAGGCCTCAACTAAGTTTGTATCGCCTTTTAGAACTTGTTAGTATTTTTGGTTGAGGTCCCAGGGTCCTTGGGTGGAGTTCAGATGGTTAACAGATCAAAGTTTGCACTTGAGGAAAAGTTGGAGTTCCAGTTCTGGTGCGATGGAATTGGTCGTAGGTGCATGATCGCAGAAGCATCATGGTGATTGCAAAAGCATCCTACTAGGGAGCCGGGAAGTGATCTCTGGTGTGATGATTTAGGTCGCACCTGCGAGATCACATATGCATAATAAGGTTTCCTGTGCGAAGGGGCTTGTGGAAACAGTCTCTGCAGAAGCAGACGAGGCCTCGCAGAAGTGCACCTGCAGATGCGGGAAATTGGCCGCAGGTGTGCATGGTAGGGGGTTGAGTGGGCATCGTAGAAGCGAAGTGTTGTCGCACCTGCGGGACCGCTAGTGTGAGTAAGTTGTCAGCAGAAGCGAAGACCTACGGATAGAATATTAAATCAAGGGTTTCGTGAAGTTCAACCATTTTAGACATTTCAAGCTCGGACTAAGGCGATTTTTGAGACGGTTTTCGAGGGGTTTCTTGAGGTAAGTCACTTTTGATCATTTATATTCAATAATATTGTTTCCCCATTGAATGTACCACCTAGTTTGTGTGTTTTTAAGGTGGATTTTTTGGGAGTTTTGGGCTAGGGATTGAAGAGTTTATTTTGGGAAATTGAGTGGTTATTTGATATTGAAATTTGTTAAATTTGGTATGGTTAGACTCGTGGTTTAATGGGATTTTGGATTTTATAACATTTATCGGATTCTGAGACATGGGCCCGGGGGGAGGGGCGTTTGAATTTTGAGTTTTGATTAAGAACTTAGTATTTTAATAAGGAATTGATTCATATAGCTTGTGTTGATTGTATCAAATTTTTTTTGCCTAGATTCGAGACATTAGGAGGTCGATTCGCGAGGCAAGGGCTTGTTGGAGTAGATATTTGCATGTCTTGAGGTAAGTAACACTTTTAAACTTGGTTCTAATTGTATGAAACCCCGAACTACATGTTATGTGATTGGTGTGGAGGTGACGGGCGTGTGGGCATGCCCGTAGGAACTGTGAGTCGATCGAATCCATGGAATTGTATAGTCACTTCCCCATATTTCCCATGTGTTAAAGAAAATGGAACTGTGATTCCTGTTAGATATCATACTTAGGCTACATGCAGGTACTGTTTGGTCCCACAGAGGTTGTGTTACATGTTGAATTATTTGCTTAATTTGCGATTTGTACTCAATCATATCTATCATTTACATATCATATCCCAGTTTCTGTTTTTGTTTCCATTTATTGATACATCATATCATCATTGTTTGGGTTGATTATCATGGTAATTGTGAGCCCGAGAGACTAGAGAGATTGATGACCGAGTAAGGCCGAGGGCCTGATTGTGAGGATATTTATGGGTTTGGGATGCACACCGCAACATGCTTTATTGATTTATTCCATGATTGGCTTGTTATAGAGCTTGGGCTAGATGTACCCCTCCGGATTCTACATACTCACAGTGAGCGCATGTACCTACTGAGATTAAGTGCGAGTGCCGAGTGATTGGGAGGATTGAGTGATTGTGAGGATGGAGGGATAGGAGGACTGACTGACTGAACTCTGAGAGAATGCATATGATTTCATGACCATTTTGTACTTTAGTTGGCATATATAACTGACATGTAGATATCGATATGTATCATTGTGAGCACGTGATTTTTACCCCAAGTAAAGAATTCCAAAAATTAAAATAAATAAAAGGGAATTGATTAGGAAAAGCATAAAAATGGTAGAACAAATAATAAGAAAAATTAAATAAAAATTTTATAATATTTATTAGGATGAAATAATTAATAA
>MU751177.1:7853-46126 GCA_026770625.1 Nicotiana glauca | reverse complement strand
GAGAACTGGTAGAGTTTACACCCCAGAACATCTAGCCGAGTCAAGCAAACAGGCCTCCAACCGGCCACCCATCATTGAGACAGGTCCAGACAATTTTTGGAGAAAAATGCAGGCCAAGGAATACTCGATCATCGACCAGTTGAACAAAATGTCGGTGCAAATCTCCATTCTTGTTTTTCTACAAAATTTCGAGGCGCACAAGAATGCTCTGTTGAAAGTGCTGAGTGAAGCACGTACCAAGCAACATCACTGGTGGAGAAATGGCTAACATGGTAGGACAAATGTTGGAAAGCCATAAGATCACATTTTATGAAGACGAGCTGCCACCTGAAGGGTTGGGACACAATAAAGCACTGCACATCATCGTGCAATGCGAGGACTATTTTATCACCAGAATCTTTATCGATGGAGGGTCTAGCCTCAACATTTGTCCACTGGTAACATTCAAGAAATTGGGTAAAGGACTGCACAAGATAAAATATGGAGCCATCAATATGAAAGCCTTCGATGGTTCCCAGAGGTCCAACATTGGTGAGACTATCCTATTCTTTCAAATGGGACCAACATGGTTCAATGTTGATTTCTAGGTGATAGACGTGCCAACATCTTACAACTTGCCGTTGGGACGACTATGGATTCATGCTGATGGGGCCGTAGCATCAACATTGCATTAGGTAGTAAAATTTGAATAGAACACCAAGAGGTGATCATTCACGGCGACGGTAGCAGCCCTATATACAGTCTCCAAACCATTCCGTCAATCGAAGGAAGAAGGAAGTGATGAGTGGCGATTTTACCACTCATTTTAGCCTCTTTTCCTTAGCTTTTATGTCGTTTTATGTATACAATGAGGTTGTTTATAGTGGTTATTGTGAGATTTTCAGGTACATGATGCTATGAGGTGGTTTGAATGGAATTGAAGTGGAAAAATGACTGCTGGGAAAATACTCTACGCGATCGTAGGTTTGTTCATGCGATCGCAGAAGTATGCACGCGATCGCAGAGCTTGAACAAGTAAACCTACGCAATCGCAGGTAGATTCACGCGATCACAGAAGCTTCAACAGCCACTCTACGCGATTGCAGGCGAAGACACGCAATCACGATGCTTTGTATCTGGGCCAGTTCTGGGCAATTTCAACATTTCACATTCTTTCACCCCAAATCATTTTTATACGCGTCCAAGCAGACATTTTGAAGATCTTTTGGCTTATTTTCAGTCCTCATAGACTAGAGAGAACATTTTTGGAAGCTAGGGTTTTTGCACACATACTTGGGTCTTGAAGATTGAAGCTTGTGGTTAAGATTTTCTTACCCATTTATGTTTATTTCTTCATTTCCTTTCTTTGTATTGAATATTTAAGTGTGTAGTATTTATTTCCAACACTTGAACCTTGTTTATGGAAATATTCATATTTAAAGTGTGGATTAAATACCTTGTTGTGCTTATGTATTGAATGATTTTTATTCTTTTATGAAGTGAGTTATTGTTACTTTAATTATTCTTGTTCTTTAATGTTTCCAAAGGGATTAGCTAACCCTAGGACTCGCCCATTAACTCCGAACTAATTTTGGGAAAGATGACTTGGGGTTGGGAAAGATTAATTAACAAGAACTTGAGGCGTTAACCCTCATTTTATAAATTCTACCTAGGGATAGGATTGAACTACTTGTAGCCTTCCGGGTGTATTTAATCTTCTAATTGTGATTAGGGATAATTCGATTAGGAAGTCTTGTTAGTTTTCGGGAGAAGCTAATTAAGAATTATTATCCGTGGCTAATTAACATAAATTCGCTCATATTTGTAAAATCATGAAATACATTGGATCGTTATTTGAGTGTAATTCCCGATGCAACCATACTTGTAGCCATTGATCATTTTACTTGCTCTCTAGGTTAGTTTACATTTCCGCATTTACATATAAAATACTTTTTCAACCAAAATTCTTAGTGTTTGGCATTGCGCAACTAGCGATAATTTTCTTACATGCCTAATCGCCTACACATTGTTCTCTGTGGGATTCGACCCCGACTCATAGTTGGGTAAATTATATTGCTGTGACCGTGTCTATTGCTTTTTAGCAGTGGATTTGGACGTCATCAGGAAGCTAGGTGGAGAGATTTACCACCACATTGAATGAGTAAATGTTGTTGACAAAGATAAATAGTAGGATAGGAAAATCGAGAGTATACTGAATTGGAGTGGGTACAAACTTGGCAAGGGGCTCGGAAAGAACCTCCAAGGAATCGCTAAACCCATAAAACTCACGAAACATGACATTACTTTCAGTCTGGGATATAAGTTTTCTTGGGAAGAATTCAACAAATGGTCGCCACCATGGCGCAGTCCTTACTATCCACTGGAGCAGCCAATACCGCATTTGGAGTAGACTTTCCAACAAGCCGACGTTGTTTATGGGTCAGACGAAGAAGAAGCACTAGCAGCAGTGAAGAACTTGTTCCTAGAAGACAATGACATGGACTGCTATGTTATTCTCGAGAAGGAGGGGGACGAAAGCCTTCCATACAGGCTGTAAGCAAAAGAGCATGCCTCAATAATTGGACCATCAGGACAACCAGAGCCCAATGAGCCTCGAGGTAGAAAGGCTAAAACAAGAATCATGCACTGCTTTTTTTACTAAATGATTTTCTTCTCGCATTTTTAATTCCCGCAATAAGATCTTCAATGTTCAAAATGGTTATGCAATTTATCAAAGCATTTTGGCTTTTCTTATGAATCAACACACATTATTATTTTTCTCAAATTACTTTACTTATACAGCATTACTATTACTTATCTTGATGAACCAATGACTATGACATACAATGAGACAATGCAATAAACATATATTGATTCAGAGGAAGATGACATACTAGATGAGATTGTCAAAGAAGTTGAGAACTTTGAGAACAGACCTAAGTCTAACCTGGATGAGACAGAAATTGTTAACCTGGGAGATGAAGAAAACGTCAAGGAAACACCAATCAGCGTTCACTTATCGCCATCAGAAAAGAAGGAATACACAAAATTTCTAAGGGAATATGAGTATACATTTGCCTAGTCGTATGATGACATGACTGGTTTGAGTACGTCTATTGTGGCTCACAAACTGCCAACCGATCTGACATGTCCGCGGATAAAGCAAAAGCTCAGAAATTCAAGCCTGATATGAGTTTGAGAATCAAGGAAGAAGTCACTAAGAAAGTCAAAGCTAAGGTTCTCAGGGTAGTAGAATACCCGACATTGTTAGCCAACATCGTGCCAGTACCAAAGAAGGATGGGAAGGTCAGAGTCTGTGTCGACTATCGGGATCTCAACCGGGCCACTCCGAAAGATGACTTCCCTTTGCCAAACATACACATCCTGATTGACAATTGCGCCAAGCATGAGTTTTAATCATTTGTAGATTGTTTTACGAGTTATCATCAGATCTGGATGGATGAAGAAGACGCTGAGAAAATAGCTTTCATTATATCGTGGGGAATGTACTATTACAAGATGATGCCGTTTGGCCTAAAGAATGCATGGGCCACCTACATGAGGGCCATGACCACCATTTTTCATGATATAATACACAAGGATATAGAGGTATATGTGGATGATTTTATCATCAATTCCAAGAAGGCCACTGATCACATAGAATATTTGAGAAAATTCTTCAACAGATTCCGGAGGTACAACCTGAAACTGAATCCTGCAAAATGCGCATTTGGGGTGCCCACTGGAAAATTGCTGGGTTTTATTGTGAGTCGCCGAGGAATAGAACTGGATCCATCAAAGGTCAAAGCCATTCAAGAACTACCACTGCCAAAGAACAATAAAAATGTATGAGTTTCTTGGGAAGACTTAACTACATCAGCCGGTTAATAGCACAGTCATAGCCATCTGTGAGCCAATCTTCAAGATTTTGAAGAAGGACGCCGCTACCAAATGGACTGATGATTGCCAAAAGGCCTTCGACAGAATCAAGGAATACCTGCCAACACCATCAGTCTTAGTCACACCCGAGCCAGGTAGACCCTTGCTACTCTACCTTGCAGTGTTGGATGGAGCATTCAGTTACGTTCTGGGGCAACATGATGAAACAGGGAGGAAGGAGCAGGCCATCTATTATCTTAGTATGAAGTTCACCACGTACGAGGCCTGGTATCTCTATTAGAGCGTAGCTGTTGTGCTTTGACTTGGGTAGCTCAGAAGCTGAGTAATAATTTTTGTGCCTACATTACATATCTCATATCAAGGATGGATCTTTTGAAGTACATCTTTCATAAGCCCATGCCCACTGGCAAACTAGCCAAGTGGCAAATCCTGTTGAGTGAATTTGACATTCTTTACATAACTTAGAAAGCGATCAATGGGTAGGCACTAGCAGATCACCTTGCTAAAAATCTTGTGGATGGAGAATACGAACCCCTGAAAACATATTTTCCTGACGAGGAGGTGTCCTTCGTAGGAGAAGACATTGCAAAATCCTATGATGGTTGGAGAATGTTTTTCGATGGAGCGGCAAACTTCAAAGGAGTTGGCATAGGAATCGTCATAGTATAAGAAACTGGTAAGCATTATTTGGTGTCTGCCAAACTCAGGTTCCCCTACACCAACAACATGGCTGAGTACGAAGCCTGCATCTTAAGGCTCAAAATGGCCATTGACATGAACATTCAAGAATTGCTAGTCATTGGAGATTCGAACTTGCTCATACATCAGGTGCACGAAGAATGGGCAACCAAGAACTCCAAGATACTCCAGTATCTGCATCACGTACAGGAATTAAGGAAAAGGTTCATGAAGTCGGATTCCAACATGTTCCCAGATACAAGAATGAATTCGCTGGCGCATTGGCTACCCTGTCATCTATGATACAACATCCCAACAAGAATTTTATTGATCCAATTCCAGTAAAGATCCATGATCAGCCAGCTTACTGTGCCCATGTTGAAGAAGAAGTAGACGGAAAGCCTTGGTTTCATGATATCAAGGAATATTTAGTAAAAAGAGAGTACTCACGGCTTGCAAACCCTACTCAGAAATGCGCACTTCGGAGATTGTTCAACAACTTCTTTCACAGCGGAGGAATCCTGTATAGGAGGACTCCTGATTTAGGATTACTAAGGTGTGTCGATGCAAAGGAAGCATCCAAGCTACTAGAGGAAATTTATGCTGGGACCTGTGGTCCGCATATGAATGGTTTTATCTTAGCAAAGAAGACACTCCGAGCTGGTTACTTTTGGATGACTATGGAAACAGACTGCATTCAGTATATCTGGAAATGCCATCACTGTCAAATACATGCAGACATGATAAAGATGCCTCCAAATGAGCTTAATGCCACAAGCTTACCGTGACCGTTCTCCGCTTGAAGAATGGATGTTATTGGACCAATCGAGCATGTCGCTTCCAACAGGAACAGGTTTATCTTAGTAGCAATCGACTATTTCACCAAATGGGTCGAAGAAGCAGCTTACAAAGCAGTGGCTAATAAAGTCGTGATAAACTTTGTCCGAGACCGTATTATTTGCCGATTCGATATTCCAAAGTCAATCATACCTGATAATGGCTCCAATCTCAATAGAGACTTGATTAAAACCATGTGTGAAACCTTTAAAATCAGACACAAGAATTCTACAATCTATAGGCCGCAAATGAATGGAGCTGTAGAGGCTGCCAACAAGAATATCAAGAAGATATTGAGGAAAATGATAGAGAAGAATAAACAGTGGCACGAGAAGTTATCATTTGCTCTATTGGGATATTGCACCACAATCCTCACATGAACCGGGGTAACCCCCTATATGCTGGTTTACGGTACGGAGGCTGTCATTCACGTTGAGGTAGAAATTCCTTCCTTTAAGTATTATACAGGAAGCTGAGCTCGACGACGCAAAGTGGGTGAAAAGTCATTATGAGCAACTAGCCCTTATATACGAAAAGAGAATGAATACAGTTTGCCGTGGTCAACTCTATCAGAACCGAATGTCCAGAGCCTTCAACAAGAGAGTCAAACCAAGACAATTCACACCAGAGCAGCTGGTATTAAAGAAAAAATTTCCGCATCAAGATGAAGCCAAGGGGAAGTTCTCTCCCAATTGGCAGGGTCCACACACGGTCCACCGGGTTCTGACAGGAGGAGCCCTCATACTTGCAGAAATGAACGGAGAAGTCTGGCCGAAGCCGATCAATTCAGATGCAGTCAAGCGTTACTATGTGTGATCTTTATTTTTTCCCTATATGATGTAATTAAACTACACCTGACCTGATTCCCATTTAAGAGGGGATACGTAGGCAGCCCTATGGGTTCGGTCACAATTCAATAAAATTTTCATTTCCCCTGCAATTGGAAACTGGGGCAGAATTTTGAGGAGGACCCTCAAAATTCCGAATTAATTTCAGTCGATCGTCGCAAGCAACAACCAGAAGAAATAGCCCATTAAACTGGGATAAAATTTTAAGGAGGACCCTCAAAATTCCGTAGCAAGAGAGGTTGTAATATCCGGAACCACGTCACATTTATTGGTTCATCTAAAAATATCATGTCATATTTTTACAAAATCATGCATATTATTGAAATTACATTGTTTAGCAATGCTACCCTAATGGTACATACAGTATCACCAGATCAGAGCTGAACAGGTCAAGCAAAGCCAGCGGGGACACGAACTAACCTCCCCCTTTACAAAATTCACGATTTTTCTTTGGATGCAAGCTCTTGGATTGCGAAATAATCAAACATATTATACACCTGTGGGACGAACATTATTCGGTAATACAACTCTCAAAACTATTGCACTTACCCACATTTGCTATCTGCACGCACCAGTGATATTCTGTATGTCACAATGTCCCCAGCAATCACAATGTTGCAATCTGCTATCAGCTAAGAAAACTCTACTACCATTGGCCACTTTATTTCTTGCACAAGGCTACCTTTCTGCCTTCCGAGACTAAATATTGTCCCTATCTACATTTTTGCATTGCATAAGGCTACTATTATGTCTTTCGAGACTAAACGCTGTCTCCATCTGCATTTTCCGCATTGCATAAGACTACTATTCTATGTTCCGAAACTAAACGTTATCTCCATCTGCATTCTCTGCATTGCATAAGGCTACTATTCTTCCTTCTGAGACTAAATGCTGTCTCCATCTGCATTTTGCATTGCATAAGGCTACCATTCTGCCTTCCGAGATTAAGCTCTACCCTCATACTACATCTGCATGGGTTGAAAGATTGCCTCATACTGCATCCGCGTGGCTAAAAGATCGCCTTATACTGCATCCGCATGGCTGAAAGATCGCCTTATACTGCATCCACATGGCTGAAAGATCGCCTCATACTGTATCCGCATGGCTGAAAGATCGCCTCATACTGCATCTGCATGGCTGAAAGATCGCCTCATACTGCATCTCATGGGGTGAAAGATCGCCTCATACTGCATCTCATGGGCTGAAAGATCGCCTCATACTGCATCTCATGGGCTGAAAGATCGCCTCATACTGCATCTCATGGGCTAAAATATCTCCACATAACTGCATCTCATGGGCTGAAAGATCGCCAAATTATCCAAAGGCGTCATCACTCGGAGGCACCATTTTCATAGCCCGAGAACACCATGTCATGGCCTGAGGATCCTCTTTTAATCTTTTGTATAACATTATTCAAAGGCATCATGGTTCGGAGGCACCATCCTCATAGCCCGACAACATCATTTCATGGCCTGCTAATCCTTTATTGTTCGCTTCATGGCCCAGGACATCATGGCCTAAGGACGTCATCCTAACCGTCCAAACACAACATTCATGGTCCGACGGAAATTTGCATTATGTTTAAATTTATGCATTGTATATGCTTGTATTATTTTCTAAATGCAGGTATTCCGAAAAGCAATAGCCATCCCAGTAGGAGAAGTTCCACTCCAGTTCCCGTAGCCATATCAAACCTTAACCGTTCTCACAAGCCGCCCACTCAACCCGTCCTGGATATTGCGTCCATTCTTGGAAAGTCTCCATCGGCATACTTCGCTGACGGATCCAAAACTACATATGGCCTGATTTCTGCAAAATTAGGGATATGTAAGCAGATCAGAAGCCAGGGTGCGGCCTATCTTTTTCAGACCGTTTCGTTTGGTGAAAATTGGCCATCATATCTTTACCCGACAACTCTTTCATCCTTCCCGGGTAAAGAGGGGTAGTTGTTCATACCCAATTTTTCACTATATATATTTTATACCTTCAAAATAGCATATAGGCATATATAAGTATGTCAAAGTGTTTCATTACTTTTTCTTAGTTTTTGAATCAATTTATTCCCCTATTTTATCGATAAAACCCCAATAATTATTTTAAAAATTTTCATTTTTTGGTGATTCACTTATTGAACTTTTATATCTATGCTAAAATATAGCTAAGAAAATTTTTGCATATTTTTAACAAATTTATTTAGTATATTTAAAAAGCTAAATTGCATAATTGTAATGTTAGCCTCTTTTAGGATTTAATTACGCTTATATTTACAAAAATTAAGTCCAGCATTTTTAAATAGTTAATTATATATTTCCAACCATTTTAATGCTATCAATTTATTTTCAGAAACTTTTTTACTATTTTTATAAATGAAAAGGGGAAAAGTGGCTATTTAAATTGTAGCCCAAATTGGCTTTCAATTATAACCCAAATCAAGACCCCAATCTCCCCAGCCCAATTCCATTTTTAACCCAATTACCCTGAACCAATTTCAAATAGAACCGAACCAAACTCAGACTCCCCACCAAACCTCTTTAATCCTAGTCGTTGATCGTTTAGATCCACGGTTCCCATTACACCTTTCCTTTTTTAACCCAAAGAACCCCTTTTATCCTACCTCATTCCTCACCAACTGCCACCTCTAAATCCCTCTTCTCTCTTAACTTTCTCTGAAACTCTTACAAACCCTAAATGCCGCCCTCAAACTACACCCTAATCTATGGCCTTCCGTGGATATTTGAGACCTGTACCAGCTTTTTATGGCTTCTATGTGTTTGGTTATGTGGTTTCATGACCATAATTCGAAGGAGTTTGGTCCATTCCTTGCTCGACTAGTGTTCATAGCCTTTCTCCTGCCAGCCACGACCTTTTTCGGCCATTTATGGCCTTTCGAGGTGGGTCCTTCACCTTTTCTGATTAGATCGTTAACTTTCGAGGTCTTTCTCATTTCTTTTGGGTTTTCTGAAACCCTAATCTCTAAGATCTTTCGATTGCTTTCAGATCTACCTTAGATCTATACTTACCATAAACTTTTAAGCATTTTTTCTCGAAGGTTCTTCAATGTTGCTTTCAAAACGACTCTTTATTGTTCTGATTAAGGTTTTCCTTTATGTTATTTCAAAAATCTCTTCTCTGATTCTCGATGTTCTTTTATGACTTTACTATGAACTGTTTGTTATGCTTTCCTTCTACTTGAGTCAGCATGTTGAAAACCCTAATTTCTTTTGGGTCTTATTCGAATCCTGAAGTTGTTTGTGTAAATGTACACTTGTTTAACTAAGTTCCTCGTTCTTGTTTGACTTATTTGCGTTGCCATTTTTTAAAAAAATCGATTGTTGTTGAAAAGCCCTAGGTTTTTGGGTTTGAAATTGTTTGTTTGAGTACTTGACTTGACTGAAAGCTTTTGTTTTAGACTTTCTTTATGTGACTTATCTAATTTTTACTATCTTTCAACCCGACTATGGCTGAAACCCTAACTTCGCAGAAGGTTTCCTTACCTGCTACTGTGAGGCCTTTACATGTTTCTAAAACTCTATTTTCTTCACTTTTGATTCAATGTGACTTGACCTACTTGATTATTGTGCTTTGAATGTTTGCTTTACTACTGAACCCTGGCTTATTTCTGCCACTAATACATGCTTGTGATTATCTCTTTTGCTAATGTGCTTTGGCCTAGCATGTTTGATGTCTTCTGTTCACTCTATTTATATACTAAGTGCATAAGCATGTTTCTTCCTTGACTGACCCTAATAGTGTGATTTATTTCAAAGCTTTTTCTTTATAAACCCTAATTTCACTCGCCTATTTGGATTTGATTGTTTCTTTTCCCTTTATTGTGATATTTTGCCTTACTGAATCTTTTTCCAAAATAGACATATTTCTGTACTTAGATTGGATTACTTAATTAATGCTTGTACTACTCCTTTTATGGCAATAATCAATCTGTCTCTAAATAGATCTCTTTCCTTATTTGAATCTGTTACTACCCGTTAAACAGTGATTCCTTAATTAAAGGGAATCACTTGTATAATTGAACTGTTGATTGTTTCCATATTTGTATTAAAACTTTACTTATTACCTCTCCTTCACTTCTTTCAAAGACAAACGAACCACTTGAGTTCAGAACACACACTTTATTCAAAACTCTCTCTTTTTTCTCTGTTACTACTTGTGTTGCTGCCTTGTCTAGCCGGCTGAAAGCCAAGGCTAGGCTATGAAAATTTTCTTACTTTTCTTTATGCATTTGTTTCTTTACTGGTATGTTCTAATTAATCTTCAAACATCACAAACAACATGTTTTCTTTACTATTGCCTTCACTCTTGCCTGTTTCCTGCTTGTGTTTAATCAAGTTTCATTCCTAAAGCATGTTGTAAATCAATGTGTTCCTTTATGTATAAATACTCTGTCAGTCATTTGGTTATGTGATTATGACTTATGAATCATAAACCCTCATATCCCATATGTGTTTGTATTCTCTAGTTGGTTTGAGGGCATGTCAGCATTAGACATTGTTGTGCATGACCCAAACCTCACCCTCCCTAGGGCCATATGCTTCATATCCCCTCTATGTGTTCTGTTCTCCGGCTGGTTTATGGGCATGCCAGCGCACCATCTATTGCTGTGCATACCCAAACAAGACCACTTCCCAAGGTTATATGCTCCATGTAATGAATTCCCAAACACCTGACCCATTTGTATAAAAATACTGATTCAGTGTAGTGTTAGCGTTACTACTACTACTTTCCAATCACCCTTACCCATCTCTATTCTCCACTCAGTTTTAAATATATGTTTTTGCACTTCCATTATACTCTTAGACTTAGGTTCTGACCCTCTTGTGTGAGTCTTGCCTTAGGACCCAGGAGCTCCCTCTAAACTTGGAAACATAAGGGATCTCCCTTCTATACCGCATCCATCTCTATCTGGTTATGCAAACTTAGGTGTAAGCTCTGCCCGGGGTCCCTTGAGACCCTTAGGGAACTTTGACACACCCGGATCTGAGAAAGGCTTTGAAACAAATGGCATTTGAGGTGGTTTATTCTGTAACTCAGAGAGGAAGTCAAGAATCAAGCTTCCTCTTCTTGTAAATTCTTCTTTTACACTTTTCTCTGATGTAATTCATTATTCGGTCTGTAATAATATGTAATAAACATTTGGGGTTGGTTAGGGAAAAGGGCTGGGTAATTGTGCATGCTTAACTATTAGAAAGGTAGAGAACATGCCTATAAGACCTGTTTTCTGTATGATTAACTCAGTATTTAGATAATATGCCTACAGGACTCTTTTTGTTTTGTCTACATGTTTAATTATGCATTTCGAGAACCTGTCTATAAGACCTATTTTAAATTCAACTTTAGATAACAAGCCTATAGGATTTGTCTTAAATTCTGCATGTTTATTACCACACTTAGACACCATGTTCTTAGGATCCAATTGGTTATAATCTGGCATCATGTCTAACATATTAAAATCAGTACCTTTTTTATAGAAATCACGCCTATAGGAATTTCAAGCAAATCATGCCTGCTTCGTTTCACGTTCAACTAGATATCATGTCTATAGGAATTAAAATTTGCAATAATAGATATCAATGTCTATAGAATCTGAAACCAGTCTAGTCTCAACCAGTTCAACTCATATTGTTCTGAATTAATTTTTAAAACAACTCTCTCTCTTCTTATTAATACGATTTAGAAAGTATGTCTATAGGATCTCAAATCGTTTATTTTAGAATTGTTACTGCTTTGCCACATTCTGAATCAGTAATAGATACCATGTTTATAGGATCTCATCCAAACACTTAGACAAGCCGTAGGTGACAACAAATATAACCGAACCCGCCTTTATTTATTAGTAACTGCTACAACCAGCAGGCAGGCACGATTCAGACTTCTTATCTGAGTTATGTAATAAACTGGTTTTGCTTTGCTTGAGGAGGTATACATGAGCCTTCTAGTTGTTTATATATTTTCCCTTTATGTGCAGTCCTATGTGTTTTTGTATGTCACCTTAGCTTTTTCACCTTTTGAAACCTAAAAGTCAGCCTAATATCCCTCCGCTTTAGGAATAGTAGTCCTAAGTTCCTCCAGGACTGATATGAATGGGACGGGTAATAACATGCAATAGTGGTCGAGACTAATTCGCGCTTTAATACCTCGACGGGCTGGGAAGAGTAGATATAGATATGTTGACCGGTGCGCTAATACCACGTGTAGCCCCTCTTTTGAGGAGTGATTACCGGGTATTGCATTGATGTGATCCATATTATAAATAAACCTAGGACCCTTTTTTTTATTTTCCACTTCTTTTCAAAAATCGCCTTTTAATAGTAGTTCTTTCGAACTCTTATGTGTTTAAACTTAAATCCCCTACTATTTGAGCCTATACTTTCTATTTGCTAAATCGCACAAATTCACAAAAAATTGTCTGGCCGGGAACCACACTACTGGATCCTGAGGGGTGCCTAACACCTTCCCCTTAAGATAATTTCAAGCCCTTACCCTATCTCTGGTTATCAAACAAACTTAGAAGTAAACCTTATAGGTGTCCTAATGTACCATAAATCATTAGGTGGCGACTTTTCAAATGCAAAACCCAGTTCTCAAAAGGAAAGAGTTGTCCTAACCCCAAAATGTCATAAACCCGACTTTCCGATGCAAAGAGGGAAAAAGGGGGCGTGACAATACTGCCTGAATCACCTTAATCAGTTAAGTTCTCATTTTGATTTAGTTAATGGATACGTAGTTTAAACTACCTATGTTCTATAGTTTGTATTTTTAAACACACTAATTTAAACTTAGCATTTAGCCTTAATTTAAGTCCTCGGGTAATCATTTATTATGGATCTTAAAGGGTGCCTTAAAAACTTTCCTTTTAGATTAATTAGAACCTTAACTAGAGTCTTTAGGTTAAGTAGACCATAACAGAGTTATCTTTAACAAATTTTAGGTTTTCTAATTCACTATAATAATTAGGTGGCGACTCTTTCACTTTAATCAAATTCGGAATTGCTTATATGTTGTACCTTACTTTAACCAGTTTAAAATGGGGTATAACACCAATCATATGGTTAGTATAACCAATATCAACTATCCACTTACAAAGTTCTAAGTTTTCACAAAATACTACATTACCACAGAAACATTTACCTGCCATGTTGGCACTTGCTTCTCCAATAGAGTTTTTATTCAGCAATTGCAATAGCTGGTTGTACTGTTCTTTAGTAAAGAATGACCAGGTTCAACATTGTTTCTTGGCTGATGTGCAACTGGTGGAGTTCTCAACCCTTGTTACAACTATGGTTGCATTCACTTTCCTCTTCTACTTGAAGTCGGATAGATACCCAACAATTTTGTAACTATTCTCTTTTAGATGCGCTGTCTTATTACAAAATTCACACTTTATTAGTTTGTAACATCCATAAATAGTATTCTCTTTCAAATAACAAAAATCACATTCTAAATTTTAATTTTACCTTGGTCTGGTTGTCGATTAAGCAGTCAACAGGGCAGTATGATCAATGTTCCCAGCTTGCCCGTAGGTACCACCGGTCATCATCTTACTACTTTCATCCTGAACTACCATATCATAAGCCTTATTAATAGATGGTACGGGCATCAAGAGAATTTGGCTTCTTGCTTGCTCAAAACAATCATTCAACCCCTATTAGAAACTGCAATGGTCATTGCTATTCCAATTGTTCAACATACACTGTGGTTGATATATGTGGCGATATTGAGTCATACTCTGTCTAGAGATATTTGATCTTAGTGAAATAAGTTGAAACTGATGAGATTCCTTCTGTTAAAGTGAATATCTCCATGTGCAGATAATAGAATCTTGACACATTCACTTTGGAAAATTTTTCCTTAAAAATAGTCCAAACCTTCTGTGCATTAGAATAAAATAGCATTCTTGTTATCAATTATCTCCTCACATTTATCATGAGCCATGAAGTCATAATGGTATTACATCAATCCTATTGATTCCCCAACTCAGAACCAAAATCTTTGTAGCGACCCAATCGGTTATTTTGATTTCTAGAACCCCGTTTTCTTAAATACAACTTTTTGTCCTTGCTTTTACTGTATTATTACTTGCGGGGATGATTAGTTTGAGATTTGAAAGAGTTCGGATTGAAATCAGAATAATTGGTTCCTTAAGGTTTTCTAAAAAGGCTAAGTGGCTTTGGTCAACATTTTGAGATATCGATCTCAGAATCGGGATTTGACGGTCCCAACAGGTTCGTATGATGATTTTGGACTTGGGCGTATATTCAGATCGAGTTTTGTATAACCGAGAGTGTTTCAGCATATAATAGCAAAATTTGGCTCTTTGAAGGTTTTGAATTTTTTTGAATTTGGTTTGGAGAAGTTTTTGGTGATATCAAGGTCCAAATAAGATTTCGAGAATGGGAATAGTTTTGTAACGTCATTTAAGACTCGCAAACAAAATTTAGTGTCATTCCGAGTGGTTTAAGTACATTTCGGTGCATCAGGAGTGAAGATCTTGAAGTTCATATTTTTAATTCAATTGGTTTGGGGTGTGATTTTGAGTTTTAATGTTGTTTGGTGCGTTCTGAGAGTTCGTGCATGTCCGTTTTATGATTCAAACTTGTTGGTATGTTCGGACGGGGCCTCAGGGGCCCCGGGTGTTAATCGAACGAGGTGTGGAACTCATTTAGCCTTGGACGTTTAGCTAAAGCACCAGGATTCTGGTGTAATCTCACATGCGAGGCTATGGACAGAGATGCGAGCTCGTAGAAGCGGCTTGAGGCTGGCCAGGCTTGGGCCGCAGATGCGATGAAACTTCTGCAGATTCGATGCCCGTACAGTGAAGCGGATTCGTAGATGCGAGACATGGCCGCATGTGCGATGGGATAGTTGCCTGGCGTATTCTGAAGAAGCGGACTGTTGATTGCAGAAGCAGAAGTCCCTCTACAGCTGCGAAAACTGCAGAAGGTAGAACCTTAATTTAATGCAGGACTTAGACATTTTTAGCTCATTTATTCCATTGTTTGGGCGATTCTTGGAGCTCTTACAGAGGGGATTTCATCTAACACTTTGGGGTAAGTAATTTCTATCAATTGTGAGTTAAATATATAGTTTATGGGTAGATTATAACATATAAATTAGTAAAAATTATGGGTTTAGGTAAAAACATAGGGTTTTAATAAAAATAGGATTTAACCAGAAAATTTGTTATTGAACTTAGTAAAAATTGTATATTTTAGTTCATAAGGTTATGGGTAACAAATTTCTTCAAAAATTTTCTAAATCCGGACACGTGGGCCCGAGGTGAATTTTAGGGATTCTTCAATAGGATTGGGAAATCACTTTGATAGTTGGGATATAAACTTTTGAATATGTATTGATTAAATTATATATCATTTGACTGGTTTTGGAATTGTTCGGCACCGAATTGAGGGTTTGAGCACTATTTTGGATCAGAAATTAGGCTTGAGACTAGGTAAATATCCTTTCTAACCTTGTAAGAGGGAATTAACTCCATAAGAGAATTGAATAATACGTGCTCCTATTCGTAGGGGCTACGTACGCACGAGGTGACGAGAGTCTGTACTCAGCTACTAATTATGCTATTGTCCGGGTAGTCTAGGACCCATACCATGCTATATTTACGGTTTTTGCACCCTACTTGTTAACTTAATTGCCTAAATTATGTTGGAACTTGATAAAAAAAAATTTAAAAGGTTAAATTTCATTTACTTGAATTCTTGGATAGGTCACTTGACTGTTATTGAGAATTCGTGTTTCTTAAATATTAGCTTCTTAATAAATCTAAAATTAGTTGTTATAAAGTATTTCTCTTTGTGGAGTGGGACGAATGCCTCGGTAGAAGATATATGCATCTATGGTTCATGTCGTTGGACCCTCGGTAGTGCACAACTTAAATACTTTATGGTGGATCAGGCCGTACGACCTCGGCAGAAATTGCGCGTAATACATTTTTGGAACCAATTAAAATTGATATTGCTTCATTGGCTTGAGATATAAATTTTTAAATGATGGAAATAAACTCGGGATTTATTATTTATTGAGAGGATTGCCTATTATTTCCTGTTATTTAGCTTTTACCTATATTTATGTAATCCATGCTTAGTTATAATTTTGGCATTTTATTGTTAGCCCATAGTTAGTGTCAAATTCGACCCCTCATCACTACTTCTTCGAGGTTAGGCTGGATACTTACTGGGTGCATGTTGTTTATGTACTCATGCTACACTTCTGCACTAAACGTGCAGGATATGAGACAGGTGCATCTGGATATCAGTCCGTGGTGAGCTGCCCTTCTGAGCCTGTTCTGCAACAGTCGGAGTCTTTATTTTTCTTGTATTTTCTATCTATTTCACTTCAAAAAGTTGACTAGTATTCTTTTGTATATTCTACTAGTTGCCCATACACTTGTGAGACCAGGTCTTGGTGGTTCATGCTAGTAGACACTTGATGGTTTTGGTTTATTATATATATATTTCACTTTCTTTAAAATCTTGACCTCTCATTTTTATTAAATTATTACTTCTTATTTATGCACAAACTAAAAATCAACTATTCTAAATCTTTAAAAAAGAGAAGGATAATAGAGTTAGTTCATTGTAGTCTTGCCTAGCGGTAATGTTGAGCGCCATCACAACCTATAGGAGGAATTGGGTAGTGACAATCTTTCTTTGATGTGGATCCATCAACTAAACACAATTTATTCTTACCTAATAATGCAACCTTCATTGCACGACTCCAAAGAGTGTAATTCTCCATTCCTGTCAAAATAAGTCCCACTGACATTGATCCAGGACCGTCGGAGGGATGTAGGTAGAGAGGATGATTGTGATCGAGAACATTGCAATATCATCAATAAATAAATTATATCCCATGTAGGTAGAGAGGATTATTGTGGATCATCCCGAATGCCTCGGTAGCAAATAGATGCATCTATGGTTCGTGCCGTTCGATCCTCGGCAGTGCATAATTTAATACTTTATGTTGGATCGGGCTACCTCGACACAAATTGAGCGTAATAAATCTTTGGAACCAATTAAAATTGATATTACTTCATTGTCTTGAGATATAAATATTTAAATAATGGAAATAAACTTGGGATTTATTATTAGTGAGAGGATTGGCTATTATTTCCTGTGATTTAGCTTTTAGCTATATTTATGTAATTCATGCTTAGTTATAATTTTGGCATTTTATTGTTAGCCCATAGTAAGTGTCAAAGTCGACCCCTCGTCACTACTTCTTCGAGGTTGGACTGGATACTTACTAGGTGCATGCTATTTATGTACTCATGCAATATGTTTGCACTAAACGTGAAGGATCTGAGGCAGCATGCATCTGGATATAAATCTGGCGCGCACCCCTGATTCCCGAGACTTCGCGGTGAGCTGCCTTTTGATCCCGTTCTGCAGCAGCCGGAGTCTTTATTTTGGTTGTAATTTCTATCTATTTCACTTTAAACAGTTGACTAGTATTCTTTTGTATATTCTACTAGTTGCTCGTACACTTGTGACACCATGTCTTGGTGGTTCATGCTAGTAGACACTTGATGGTTTTGGGTTATTATATTTATTTCACTTTCTTTATAAATCTTGATCTCTCATTTTTATTAAATTCTTACTTTTATTTATGCACAAATAAAATTTAACTACTTTAAATCTTTAGAAGAAAGGATCAAGAGTTAGTTCGTTGTAGGCTTACCTAGCGGTGACGTTGGGCGCCATCATGGCCTACAGGAGAAATTGGGCCGTGAAAAAATGGTATCAGAGCACTAGGTTTACATAGGCATCACAAGTTATGAGCAGACCTAATAGAGTCTTGCAGATTGGTGCAGAGACATCTGTACTTATCTTCGAGAGGCTATAGGGTGTTAGGAAACTACTCTTTCTTCATCTCCCATCGTGCAGTTCATGTTATTCTATGTGTCTTTCTCTTATTCTCTCACAGATGGTGAGAACGCGCACGACAAATGTTCCTGACCCGGGAGGAGTTGTTCCCCCTATTTCTAGAGGCCGAGGCAGAGGCCGGGGGAGTGCACCAGCCCGAGGTAGGGGATGAGGACGTCTAAGAGTTACCGCAATTGCACCACCAGAGGATCCAGTGGAGGATCCCGTTATTGAGGAGCAGGGCGAGGTGCCTGTAGCAAAGCTAGTCCCAGTAGATTTCATGTCAGCCTCGGGATTTCAGGAGGTTATTGTCACGACCCCAGTTCGCCCTCCGTGAACATGTCGTGATGGCACCTAGTCCCTATAGCTAGATAAGTCTAACAATGTGGAAAACAACATAACTTGCGGAATAATTAATTAAAATTGAGCAACTAAAAGAAAACTGTATATAAATGCCGCTCGGCATATACAACTCAATAATGTGAAAGTCTAAAATATCATCCCAAAACTCAGAAACTCACGGGAATACAGGCTAACGAAAAGTAAATACATTGCTCTAACTCCAGAATGTCTAAACTGAACAGTACGAAAGGGAAAAGCTAACTGCTAAAGCTAGAAGAAGAAAGAGACTCCTGGTCTGCGGACGCGGCAGATGTACCTCGTAGTCTCTGCTAGATATCTCCGCCTCGAGGATGATATGCTTGGGTAGAGCTACCTGGATCTGCACATGAAAAACATGCGTAGAAAGGGCATGAGTACACCACAGCGGTACTCAGTAAGTGCCAAGCCTAACCTCTGTTGGGTAGTGACGAGATAGGTCAGAGCCCTACTGAGATAAAACAAAATAAATGATAGGATAAGGAAAACAGTATAGATAAAGTCTACAGCGAGGATCTAAACAGGATAAATAAGGAATGCAGTAATAGAAAGCAGAAACAAGACAAGACAAGGAAATGCTGCTCACAACAGGAATGATAACCGGGGATCTCTTTGTATCCTGAGTATCTCTTGGTATCCTCACCGTATACACGAGTGATCTTTTGGTATCCTGATGATCTCTTGGTATCTTCAATAGCAATTCGGGGATCTCTTGGTATCCCGAGGATCTCTTGGTATCCTCAATAGTTATATATATACATGTGCTAGGGATCTCTTGGTATCCCGCACTCTCAGTCCAGAACATATCATGTACAGGGGATCTCCTGGGATGTCGTCCCGTAGTCCCAAATTTAAAACATACAATAACAGCTCAAACAACAAGAAAAGTGCTAAATTCGGAACAAGTAATAGTAAATTCTAGCCTAACATGCTTCACGGAGTACAAACAAGACAGTTTAAGCAAATAGGCAAGTAAGTCAACTAAACATGCTTCTCTAAGCTAACACAGGAAAAGCTTACAATTAGGATAAACAGACAAGCAAGAAAACTCAATTGAAATACTTCAAGTAAAAATGGATTTTTCAACAATTAGCTCAAGTACGTGCTCGTCACCTCACGTATGAGGCATTCAAATATCAAATATCATGTCCTAAGGGGAAAAGGTCCCCCACACAAAGTTAGACAAGCCATATACCTCGAACCGGCTCCAAAATCAACTCGAAACCACACGTTTGCCATGAGTATCCGACTCCAAATGGCCCAAATCTATTTAATTCAATTACATATCGTAAATAACATCTCAAGCAACTGATTATACTATTTAATTTAAAGCTAAGACGCAAATCTTAGGTAAAATGACCAAAATGCCTCTTAGGCCAACATCTCGAAATCAGATAATTTTTATATTTTCAGAACCCTCATACTCTCACGAGTCTAACCATACAAAAATCTCGCAAATCGGATGTCAAACACCCACTCAAAACTCAAAATTTTGGCCTAAGAAGTTTCTTCCAATTTTTCCCAATTTTTGATCCCCAATCCGAATTTAAATGATAAAATTAACCGTAGATTGATGGACTATAACTATAAAGGATTAAAGAAACGTTATCCAATGATGTCCTCTTCAAAACCCTCTCAAAATCGCCCTCTCCCGAGCTCCAATTTAATTTTTTTAACTTTTGAATTTCATATTTCAGTCCAGTGATTTCCGCTTTTGCGGTCATGCTTCTGCGGAACATGTGTCACTTCTGCGGCTTTCACTAAAATGCCCATTTTCCGCTTCTGCGGTCCTTATCTCACAGATGCGGATCCGCTTCTGCGGAAATTCCACCGCATCTGCAGAAATTGCTGAACTAGCCCAAACCCGCTTTTGCAGTCTTCCTAGCTCTGCACCTGCAGAACCCAAACCACAGGTGCGGTTAATACCAGCAGGCTTCAGCAACTCTTCAACTTCAAAAACCTTCCGTCAACCATCTGAATCCATCCTGAGGCCCCCGAAACCTCAACCAAAAGCACCAGCAATACTTAATACCCTATTAAAACTTGTACCAATTCTTAAACCACCTAAAACAATATAGGAAACTCGATTAAATCAAGGATTTGAGCCTAAGAACTTCAAATTCTATCAAAACACGCTTTCAATCAAAAAGCTAACCAAACCTCATCCGAATGACCTGAAATTTCACACACATCCCAAATGATATGATGGAACTACTGCAACTTCTGGAATCCCATTCCAACCCTCGGATCAAAAACTCACTATCGGACCAGAAACTTCAAAAACTCAAACTTCGGCATTTCAAGCCTATATTAGCTACAGACCTCCAAAATACATTCCGAACACGCTCCCAACCCCAAAATCACCTAACAGAGCTAACGGAACCATCACATTTCCATTCCAAGGTAGTATTCACATTGTTCTGACTATGGACAACTTTCCAATACTTAAGCTATCATTTAGGGACTACGTGTCCCAAAACTCTCCGAAACCTAACATCGAACATCGCGGCAAACCAAAATATCGAAAATGAACTTAGGTGAAGCAGTTAATAGGGGATCGGGGCATAAATTCTAAAAACGACCGACCGGGTCGTTACATCCTCCCACACTTAAACATTCGTTCGTCCTCGAACGAGTATAGAGAACATAGCTGAAGTAGTGAAAAGATGAGGGTACCGACTGCGCATATCCCGCTCGGTCTCCCAATTTGCTCCTCGGTTGGCTGACCCCGCCACTGAACCTTTACTGAAGCAATGTTCTTTGACCTCAACTTTCTGATCTACTTGTCCAATATAGCCTCTGGCTCCTCAACATACGATAGATCCTTGTCCAACTAGACTAAACTAAAATCTAACACGTGCGATGGGTCACCGTGATATCTTTGGAGCATCGAAACATGAAATACCGGATGAAACCCGGCCAAACTGGGAGGCAAGGCAAGCTCATAAGCAACCTCCCCAACTCGCCTAATCTTAAAAGGGCCAATGAACCTCAGACTCAACTTCCCTTTCTTCCCAAACCTCATGATGCCTTTCATAGGAGAAACCCGAAGCAGGACCCGCTCACCAACCAAATACAAAACATCACGAACCTTCCTGTCCGCGTAGCTCTTTTGTCTGGACTGGGTTGTACGGAGTCTATCCTGAAACATCTTAACCTTATCCAATGCATCCTGAACTAACTCTGTGCCCAATATCCTGGCCTCACCCGGCTCAAACCAACCCTCTGGGGATCTACACCTCCTACCATATAGAGCCTCATACGGTGCTATCTGAATGCTGGACTAATAACTGTTGTTGTAAGCAAACTCCACCAATGGCAAGAACTGATCCCAAGACCCTTCAAACTCAATCACAGATGCATGGAGAATATCTTAGAGAATCTGAATGGTGCGCTCGGACTGTTCGTCCGTCTGGGAGTGAAATGTTGTGCTCAACTCCACCCAAGTACCTAACTCCTGCTGCAGGGCTCTCCAGAACCATGATGTAAACTGAGTACCTCTGTATAAAATAATAGAAACTGTAATACCATGCAGACGGATGATCTCCCAAATATAAATCTGTGCCAACTGCTCTGATGAATATATGGTACACATAGGAATGAAATGAGCAGACTTGGTCAGCTGATCCACAATAACCCAAATGGCATCAAACTTCTTCAAGGTCTATGGGAGTCCAGATACAAAGTCCGTGGTGATGCGCTCCCACTTCCACTCTGGAATCTCTATCTGCTAAAGCAACCCACCCGGTCTCTAGTGCTCATACTTCACCTGTTGGCAGTTGAGGCATCTAGCTATATATCCAACTATATCCTTCTTCATTTGCCTTCACCAATAGTGCTGTCTCAAATCCTGATACGTCTTCACGGCAACCGGATGGATGGAATACAGCGAACTATGGGCCTCTGCTAAAATCAACTCTCGAAGCTCATCAACATTGGGCATACAAATCCGACCGTGCATCCTTAATATCTCGTCATCTCCAATGGTCACATCTCTGGCATCACCATGCTGAACCTTGTCCTTAAGGACAAGCAAATGAGGGTTATCATACTACCGCTCCCTGATACGATCAAATATAGAAGACCGGGAAACCATACAAGCTAGAACCCGACTGGGCTCCGAAAGATCCAATCTCATGAACTGTCTGGCTAAGGCCTGAATATCCATCGCCATAGGCCTCTCTGAAGCTGGTAAATATGCCAAACTACCCAAACTCTTCGCTTGGTGACTCAAGGCATCCGCCACCATATTGGCCTTGCCCGGGTGATATAGAATAGTAATATCATAATCCTTCAGCAACTCTAGCCACTTCCTCTGATGCATATTTAGATCCTTTTGCTTGAATAAGTGCTGCAAACTCCGATGTTCAGTATAGATATCACAAGGCACACCATACAAATAATGATGCCAGTTCTTCAAGGCATGAACAATAGCAGCTAGCTCAAGGTCGTGGACAGGGTAATTCTTCTCATGTATCCTCAACTATTTGGACGCGTAGAAAATCACCCTACCATCCTGCTTCAACGCCACTCAGAGGCCAACTTTTGAGGCATCACAATAGACAGTATAAGACCCCGAATCGGTAGGTAATATCAAAATTGGGGCTATAGTCAAAGCTTTCTTGAGCTTTTGAAAGCTCGCCTCACACTCCTCTATCTACTGAAATGGGGTACCATTCTGGGTCAATCTAGTCATAGGGGCCGCAATCGATGAAAATCCCTCCACAAAACGACGGTAGTAGCCCGCCAAGCCAAGGGAACTGCGAATCTCTATAGCTGAGGAGGGCCTAGGCCAACTCTACACTGCCTCCACCTTCTTCAGATCCACCCGAATGTCCTCACTCAATACCATATGGCCTAAGAATCCACCGAACTCAACCAAAACTCACATTTCGAGAACTTTGCATACAACTTCTTCTCTCTCAGGGTCTGAAGCACTGTCCTCAGGTGCTGCTCATGATCTTCCAGACTCCGGGAGTATACAAGAATATAATCTATGAAAATAATGACGAACAAGTCGAGATATGGCCTGAACACATTGTGCATCAAATGCATGAAAACTGCTGGGGCATTGGTTAGCCCAAATGACATAACAAGGAACTCGTAATGGCCATACCAAGTCCTGAAGGAAGTCTTCGGGATATCTAGCTCATGAATCTTCAACTGATGGTAACCTGAACGCAAGTCACTTTTAGAAAACACATATGTGCCCTGAAGTTGGTCAAACAGATCCTCAATATGAAGCAAAGGATAATAGTTCTTCATAGTAGCCTTGTTCAACTGGCGATAATCAATACACATACATATAGAACCATCCTTTTTCTTCACAAACAAGACAGGAGCACCCCAAAGTGAAACACTAGGGTGAATAAAGCCCTTATCAAGCAATTCCTATAACTGATCCTTTAACTCCTTCAACTCAGGAGTAGCCATACGGTACAGACAAATGGAAATGGGTTACGTGCCCGGTAATAGATCAATGCCAAAATCAATGTCTCTATCGGGTGGCATGCCCGGAAAATTAGCTGGAAACACATCGGGATAATCTCGTACCACTGGGACTGAATCAACAGAAGGGGTATCAACACTGACATCTCTTACATAAGCTAAATATGTGGCACACCCCTTCTCGACCATATGCTGAGGTTTAAGGAAAGAGATAACTCTGCTGGGAGTATGATCTAAAGTACCACTCCACTCAATACGTGAAATACCTGGCATAGCCAGCGTCACGATCTTGGCATGACAATCAAGAATAGCAAAATGGGGCAACAACCAGTCCATGCCCAATATAATATCAAAGTCAACCATACCGAGTAATAATAAATCTGCTCTGGTCTCAAAATCACAAATAGTAACTAGACATGACCGATAAACACGGTCCAAAATAAGAGAATCCCCCATATACGTAGAAACATAAATAGGGTCACTCAAAGAATCCTGAGGCACACCCAAATACGGAGCAAAGTAAGAAGACACATAGGAGTAAGTAGACCTCAGATCGAATAGAACCGATGCCTCTCTATGACAAACCAGTATAATACATGTAATGAACTTATGGGAAGCAGTTAATAGGGGATCGGGGCATAAATTCTAAAAAAGACCGACCGAGTCATTATAGTTATGGATCGTATATTGTGGTTCATGGATACTATGACCCAGGCTGGTTTATTTCCAGCAGACCCAACCATATCTTAGGTGGGAGGGTGGGTACAGAACCCTACTGCTTAGGCTCCTTGGCATGTAACTACTTTATATCAGACCCCGGGCGCACTACTCGTGGGTAGGGCCCAGCCAGTAGTAGCCGTACCTGAGCCTAGAATAGTTGCGGCCGGCGAGCCATAGAAGCTATTGGGCATATGAACTAGGCTGCACCCTCCTGTCATTGTAGGTGAGTGATATGATGATCCCTAGGACTTTATTGATTTTTGCAGGGATAGACTGTACAACATGAGGATATTGGAGTCCCATAGGGTGGATTTTGACTACTTTCCAGTTGGAGGGCAGGGCATGTAGGTGGTGGCAGTCTCATATTCTCAGAAGACCAGCAGGTACTCCTCCCATGACTTGGGATAAGTTTACACACCTTTTCTTGGATAGGTACTTTCCACCCTCCTAGAGGGAAAGTTGCGGTTTCAGTTTGAGCAGCTCCAGCAGGGTATGATGTCAGTGAACGATTATGAGGCGAGGTTCTCTGAGCTGTCTCGCCATGTACTTATGATACTTCCTAAAGATGCTAAGAGAGTGCAGAGGTTTGTTGCAGGGTTTCACTCAGGTATTCATGCCACTATGACATGGGAGGTTGAGATGGGAACTTCTTATTAGCTAGTAGTAAAGATAGCTCAGAAGATTGAGGGTTACCGTCGGAGAGGTAGAGAGAAGATGTAGCGGGACAAGCGGTTCCGTTGTTCTGGAGAGTTTAGAGGCTTCCCGGCTGGGGGAAATATCAATTTATGAGGGGTCAGCCTAGCAGGCCCACAAATCTAGCACATCTACCTCCTCAGGGTGCTCCAGTTCGTGCTTATTTCAGTGCCATGATAGAGAGTTCTTACCACCCACCAGCTATTCAGGGTTCGTCCAGTGGGTACTCAAGCCATCAAGGTTCTTCCAATGCCTATTTTAGTTCCATGCCAGAGAGTTATTACCGCTAACCGGCCATTCAGGGTTCTTCCTGTAGGTACTCAAGCCGTCAAGGCCAGACTTCAAGCCAGCAGATCACCACACCGAGAGGCTGTTTCGAGTGCATAAATTTCAGTCATTTGTGGAGGTTCCACCCCAGGCTTCAGGACAAAGCAGTACAGTAGGGCCAACAGCCCGTGATTATAACATTAATTGTTCGACTGCTTAGAGGAGGAGGGAGGCGGGTAGGGGCCATCCTAAAGGTGGAGGCCAGGTAGGTAAAGTCCAGTCAACTACAGACCAGTCATGTGGGGCCCAACGAGTCATGCCCTAGCTAGGTTCTATGCTTTTCCAGCCAGACCAGATGCAGTGACCTCAAATGTCGTGATCACATATATTTTTTCTATTTGCGAGGGATGCTTCGGTATTATTTGATCCAGGTTTTGCCTATTCATATATGTCATCTCTACTTGCTCATTTCCTGATGTTCCTCATGAGTCCTTGGGTACTCATGTTTATATGTCTTGTGGGTAACTCTATTATTGTGGATCAGATCTATCGGTAATGTGGGGTTATATTCTGTGGCTATGATACTAGAGTGGATCTTCTATTGCTTGATATAGCCGACTTTGAGGTCATCTTGGGCATGGACTAGCTATCCCCATATCATGCCATCCTCGATTGCCATGCCAAGGCTGTTACCTTAGCGATTCCATAGTTACCTAGATTGGAGTCGAAGGGTTCGTCTGTCAGTGCATCTAGTCGGGTTATCTCTTTTATAAAGGCTCAACATATGGTCGAGAAGGGTTGTTTGGCTTATCCAGCTTATGTTCAGGATACTACTACAGAGACTTCAACGATTGATTCAGTACCAGTAGTCCGGGAGTTCTCCGATGTCTTTCCTTCTGACCTCCCAAGCATGCCACCCGATTGTGATAACGATTTCTATATTGACTTGGCTCCAGGTACCCAGCCTATATCTATCCCACTGTACTGTATGGCTCCGAAGGAGTTGAAGGAATAGCTTGAGGATTTGCTAGCAAAAGGGTTCGTCTGACCAAGTGTATCATCTTGGGGTGCACCAGTGTTATTTGTGAAGAAGAAAGATGGGACTATGCGGATATTCATTTATTATCGCCAGTTGAACAAAGTTACCATTAAGAACAAGTACTTGTTACCGCGTATTAATAAGGACCAGTTGCAGGGTTCTAGGGTGTTCTCCAAGATCGACTTGATATTGGGGTACCATCAGTTGAAGATTGGGGACACGGATGTTCCGACGACTAATTTTCGTACTAGATATGGCCATTACGAGTTTCTAGTGATGTCCTTTGGCTTAACTAGCGCCTTAACAGAATTTATGGGTTTGATGAACATGGTGTTCAGTCCATACATTGATTCGTTTTTCATTGTCTTCACTGATGATATTTTGATCTACCCGTACAGCATTGAGGAGCACGAGCAGTATTTGAGAGTGGTGCTTCAGACATTGCGGGAATAGAAGCTATATGCTAAGTTCTCCAAGTGTGAGTTTTGGCTAGATTCTGTCGCATTCTTGAGGCATGTTGTATCAGGAGAGGGTATAAAGGTGGATCCTAAAAAGATTGAGGCGGTTCAGAGTTGGCCTTATCCCACTTTGGAAACCGAGATCAGGAGCTTCTTGGCGTTGGCAGGTTATTATCACTGGTTTGTGAAAGGCTTCTCATCTATTGTGGTACCCTTGACTAGATTGACACAGAATGGTGCTCCGTTCAGTTGGTTCGATGATTGTGAGGTGATCTTTCAGAAGCTTAAGACAACTTTGACTACGACACCATTCTATTGTTGCCTTCCGGATCGGGGATATATACAATGTATTGTGACACTTCACGCATTGGCTTGTGTTGTGTATTGATGCAGGAAGGGTGAGTTACTGTATATTCTTCATGCCAGCTGAAGGTCTATGAGAAGAATTACCTTGTGCATGATTTAGAGTTAGCCATGAGTGTTCATGCTCTTAAGAACTGGAGGCACTATCTTTATGGAGTATCCTACGGAGGCCACGATTGTTCAAGAAAAGGGATCTCAATTTATGGCAGTGCAGATGGTATGAGTTACTGAAGGATTATGATAGCACCATTCTTTATCATCTGGGCAAGGCAAATGTATTTGCGAATGCTTTGAGCAGAAAGGCAGAGAGTATGAGTAGCTTGGCATTTATTTCAGTAGAGGAGAGGCCACTAGCTTTGGACATTCAGTCCTTGGCTAACAGACTTGTAAGGTTGAATATTTTAGATCCAGTCGAGTTCTTGTATGCGTCATAGCCCAATATTTACTATAGGAGAAGATCAAGGCTCGACATTTTGATGATCCACATTTGATGGTTCTCAAAGAGATGATACTACATGGTGGTTCCAAGGAGGTTTCTATCGGTGATGATGGTGTTCTGCTACTCCAGGGTCGTCTATATGTTCCTAATGTTGATGGCTTGAGGGAGAGGATTCTAGAGGAGGCACATATTTCTTGGTATTCTATTCATCCAGGTGCTACGAAGATGTATCGCGACCTGAGGCAGCAGTATTGGTGGCAGTGGATGAAGAAAGACATAGTTGAGTATGTAGCTAGGTGCCTAAATTGTCAGCAGGTTGAGTATGAACACCTGAGGCCAGGTGGCCTACTCCAGTAGATGACTATACTGGAGTGAAATTGGGAGCGTATTACTATGGACTTTGTAGTTGGGTTGATACGGACCTTGCGGAAGTTTGATGCAGTTTGGGTCATTGTCGACAAGTTGACCAAGCCGGCTCTTCATTCCAGTGCTGACTACATATACTTCAGAGAGGTTGGACAAGATTTATATTCAGGGGATAGTTCGGTTGCATGGTGTGCCTGTTTCCATCATATTAGATAGAGACCCTCAGTTTACTTTGCATTTCTAGAGAACAGCACAGAGTGAGTTGGGGACCCATATAGAGCTCAGCATGACATTTCATCCATAGGCCGAGGGGCAGTCGGAGTGAACATTTCAGATCTTGGAGGGTAGTGGGATTGATTCTTACCTTTTACTGAGTTTGCTTACAACAATAGTTATCGGTCCAGCATCAAGATAGCTCCATTAGAGGCTTTATATGGTCGATGATGTCATTCTCCCATCGGGTGGTTTGATCCCAGCGAGGCTAATTTATATGATACTGATTTGGTGAAGGATTCCTTGGAAAGGGTAATGTTGATCTACAAGCAACTTCGCACAGCACAGTACAGATAGAAGAGTTACACAATTAGAAGGCACGTGACTTATCATTTATGGTGGGCCAGAAGGTTCTCTTGAAAGTCTCGCCAATGAAAGGGATCACGAGGTTCGAGAAAAAGGTAAAGTTAACCCCAAGGTTTATAGGACCATTTGAGGTGTTGAGACGAGTTAGGGAGGTTGCTTATGAGCTTGATTTACCTCCCTTCCTATCGGAAGTTCATCCGGTTTCCCACATGTCTATGCTCCAGAGGTATCATGCCGACTTGTCACATGAGTTATACTTCAGCACGATTTAGTGAGATGAGAGATTGGGTTATGAGGAAGAGCCAGTTGCCATTGTTGATAGGCAGGTTGGCAGTTGAGATCCAAGAGGATTTCCATGATAAAGGTTCAGTGGAGGGGCCAACCAGTCAAGAAGGCAACCTGGGAGTTTGAGGAGAACACGCGGATCATATATCCGCACTTATTCAGCACTCCGGGTATGATTTTAAACTCGTACGAGGACGAACGTTTGTTTAATAGGTGGAAAATGTAATGACCCGACCGGTTGTTTTGCTTTCTAAAATCGCGTACCCCTTAATAATACTTGCCGTACGTGCTTTTACGATTTGCGGGGATGGTTAGTTTGAGATTTGGTAGAGTTCGGGTTGAAATCATAACACTTGGTTTCTTAAGGTTGGCTAAAAAGGCTAAGTTTGACTTCGGCCAATGTTTTGAGAAAACAACCTCGGCATCTAGATTTGACAATTCCAATAGGTTTGTATGATGATTGTGGTCTTGGGCGTATGTTCAGATTGGGTTTTGGATGATCTAAGAGCGCTTCGGCGCCTAATAGCGAATTTGGCTCTTTGAAGGTTTTTTAAGTTCTTTGAATTTGATTTGGAGTAGGTTTTGGTTATATCGAAGTCCAAATGGGATTTCGAGATTGGGAATAGTTCTGCAATATCATTTAAGACTTGCATGCAAAATTTGGTGTCATTCATAGTAGTTTAAGAAGGTTTTGGCCCATTGGGAGTAAATTGAGGAACTTGAAGTTCATATTTTTAATTCAATTGGTTTGGGGTGTAATTTTGAGTTTTAATGTTATTTGGCGCATTCTGGGAGTTCGATCAAGTCTGTTTTATGATTTCAAACATGTTGGTATGTTTGGGCAGGATCTCGGGGGCCCCGAGTGTTAATTGGATGAGGTGCAAAACTTATTTGGCCGTGGAAGTTTAGTAGAAGCACCAGGCTTCTGGTGGTAATCACATCTACGAGGCTATGGTCGTAGGTGCGAGCTCGTAGGAGCGGTCTGAGGCTAGCCAGTCCTGGATCGCAGATACGATGAAGCTTCCACAGAAGGGGGTCCGCAGATGCGGTGCCCGTCCGCAGAAGCAGATTCGCAGATGCGAGACTGGCCGCAGGTGCGATGGGCTAGTGGCCTGGTGTGTTTCGCAGAAGTGGACTGTTGACCGCAAAAGCGGACTGTTGATCATAGAAGTGGTCCCGCAAAAGCGGAAGTCCCTCCGCAGGTGCAAAAATTGCAGAAGGCAGAACCTTAATTTGATGCGGGACTTAGATATTTTTAGCTCATTTATTCCATTGTTTGGACGATTTTTGGAGCTCTGAAAGGGGATTTATCTAACATTTTGGTGTAAGTAATTTCTATTAATTGTGAGTTAAATATATAGTTTATGGCTAGATTATAACAAGTAAATAAGTGAAAATTATGGGTTTAGGTGAAAACCTTGGGTTTTGATAAAAATAGGATTAACCACGAAATTTTTTACGGAACTTAATAAAAATTATATATTTGAGTTCATGAGGTTATGGGTAATAACATTCTTCAAAAATTACCGGAATTAGGGCACGTGGGCCTGATGGTGAATTTTAGGGATTTTTCAATAGGATTGGAAAATCACTTTGATAGTTTGGATAGGAACTTTTGAATATGTATTGATTAATTTATATACCATTTGACTAGTTTTGGATTGTTTGGCATCGAATTGAGGGTTTGAGCACAATCTTGGACAAGAAAGTAGGTTTTGAGACGAGGTAAGTCTATTTTCTAACCTTGTAATAGGGAATTAATCTCATAGGTGAATTGATTAATATGTGCTCTCATTTTTGGGGGCTAAATACGCATGAGGTGACGAGAGTCCGTACATAGCTACTAATTATGATATTGTCCGGGTAGTCTAGGACCCATACCATGATATATTTATGATATTTGCACCCTACTTGTTAAATGATTTGCCTAAATCATATTGGAACTTGATAAAAGAATTTTAAAAGGTTAAATTTTATTTACTTGAATTCTTGGAAGGTTCATTTGACTGTTATTGAGAATTCGTGTTTCTTTAAAACTTAGCGTCTTAATAAATATTAAATCGGTGTTTATAAAGTAATTTCTCTTTGTGGAGCAGGTCGAACGCCTTGGTAGCAGATAGATGCATTTATGATTCGTGTCGTTCGATCCTCGGCAGTGCACAATTTAATACTTTATATTGGATCGGGCTATCTCGGCACAAATTGCGTATAATAAATCTTTGCAACCAATTAAAATTGATATTACTTCATTGTCTTGAGATATAAATATTTAAATAATGGAAATAAACTTGGGATTTATTATTAGTGAGAGGATTGCCTATTATTTCCTGTGATTGAGCTATATTTATGTAATTCATGCTTAGTTATAATTTTGGTATTTTATTCTTAGTCCATAGTAAGTGTCAAAGTCGGCCCCTTGTCACTACTTCTTCGAGGTTTGACTGGATACTTACTGGGTGCATGCTGTTTATGTACTCATGCTACACTTTTGCACCAAACGTGAAGGATCTGAGGCATCATGCATCTAGATATAAATCTGGCGCGCACCCCTGATTCCCGAGACTTCTTGGTGAGCTGCCTTTTGAGCCCGTTCTGCAGCAGTCGGAGTCTTTATTTTGCTTGTATTTTCTATCTATTTCACTTCAAACAGTTGACTAGTATTCTTTTGTATATTCTACTAGTTGCTCATACACTTGTAACACCAGGTCTTGGTGGTTCATGCTAGTAGATATTTGATGGTTTTGGGTTATTATGTTTATTTCACTTGCTTTAAAAATCTTTACCTCTCATTTTTATTAAATTGTTACTTATTATTTATGCAAAAACTAAAAATCAACTATTCTAAATCTTTAAAAAAGAGAAGGATAACAGAGTTAGTTCACTGTAGGCTTGCCTAGCTGTAACATTGAGCGCCATCACGGCCTATAGGAGGAATTGGGTCGCGACAATCTTCCTTTGATGTGGATCCATATATTAAAAATAATTTATTCTTACCTAACAACGCAACCTTCATTGCACGTCTTCAAAGAGTGTAAATCTCCTGTCACGACCCAATTTCCAAACCCAATCGAGATGGCGCCTCTCGTGAAGACAAGGCCAGCCAACTAACCCAAATCGTCTCTTTAATAATTAATAAACATAAAATGAATAGAAAATACAACTTAATGTTATTAAAAACCGTTAACTACAACCCAACTCAACCCGACCGGGGTGTCACAAGTCACGAGCATCTATAGAAGCCTGAACACAACTACAAAGTTTGTAATTTACATAGATCAAATTTAAAATCAAAGAAGGGAAAATCAGGTGTCGTGGACGCTGGCGGTCGCCTTACTCCCCTACAATAGTGATACCTTCAATCAGCTCAAAACTCGCTACCGGGTGAACAATACCTGCAACTGCACGCGAGGTGCAGTGAGTAAAGTGAATACTCCAACTCAATGAGTAATAAGAGTAAATAATAACTGAGCAGCAAGAAATCACATAAGAGTACTCCATCATGCTATATAGAACAGTACAATCCCTGAGAAAATAGTAAAACCGTGAAAATCCTCTAGAAAATATCTGGCTCAGTTAAAATCCTCTTTTGAAAATATCCTTTTCCAACAGTCAAGCAAATGAATGCGTAATTAGATAGTGCGAGTCCGCACACAAATCAGCCCCTCGGGCACAACACTCTATTAACAAATAACACCAGGGTATCTGGTAAAAAGTGTAAGAAATAGCATGGATGCCAATGATATGAGAGTGTCGGATGTCATGCCACGTAGTACAAACAGGAACCAATGCATGAATGCAATGCAATGCACATAACCACCGCGGCGTGCAGCCCAATCCATTTGGGTACCCATGCTCACTGTGAGGGTTTAGACTCCGGAGGGGCTCCTACAGCCCAAGGGCAATATCAATATCACACCGCTGCGGCATGCAGCCCGATCCATCCTCAGTCCAGAAATGCACCTACATCACTACTGCGGCGCGCAGCCCGATCCATGCTCGGTCTAGAAATGCACATATAACACTGTTGCGGCGCACAGTTCGATCCATGCTCAGTCTAGAAATGCACATATAAGCCCCTTGGGCAATAGCAGTTCTCAGCTCAAAACGTCAGTAAAGTATCATTTAAGTTTTAAAATCTTAGAAAGATGGCTGAGTTTGCAAAATAGTATTTAAAACCTTGGACCGAGATCAAATAATATGCAAAGTAATGCAAAAATAGTGATATCAATCCCTGAAGGATTCAAATAATCGGCACGAAGCCTAAAACATGGCAATCAGCCCAAATCATGATAGCATCAAGTAGGTTTCAGTCAATCACGCAGTAAAATCAACAACCGGGACAGACCAAGTCACAATCCCCAATGGTGCTCTACCCCATGCTCATACCTGGCATGCAAGTCACCACAATAAAGCACTATGATGTGCAAATCTGGGGTTTTAAACCCTTAGGATATCATTTACAAGTATTACTCACCTTGAACCGGTGAAATCTCTAGCTCGCAACGCATTTGCGCCTCAAAACGGCCTCCACGTGCATCGTATCTAACCAAAAACAGAGCAAATATATCACAATATTTTTAGGAAACAATATACAATCGAAAACAATTGAGAAATAGCAAAAATCTCGAAACTAGCAAAACCCGAGCCCCGGGCGCACTTCTCGAAAAATTACAAAACTCATATTACCGGATTCCTCGTCTTGCCATGAGTCCGTGCATATCAAATTCACCAAAATCGGAGTCAAATGCCCTTTCAAATCCCAAATTTTCATTACAAAACCCAAGCCCTAATTCTTCAAATTTTCACCCAATTTTCCAAGAATTAAAGGTTGATTCTTCAATAAAATAGCGTTTCTAGGTCACGAGACTTACCTCCAATCAATTTGCGTCAAAACTCTCTTCAATTTCTACCAAAAAGCTCTTGAGGTGGTTCAAAAATGGAGGAAATAATGAATGGGTCGCGGTCGAAATAACATAATAAACCCTTCTGCCCAGCTAATTTTTCTTCTATGCGAACGCGAGGTCCCACTCGCGTTCATGATGCATAAAATTTCCACTGGCCAATATTACTCTTCGCGAATGTGGTGACTTACCCGCGAACGCGATGCTTGGGCCCCTGAACCTACGCGAACGCGACCCTTTGAATGCGAACGCATTGAACACCTGAGCTGGGCCATCTTCTTCTACTACGCGTACACGTGCCTAGCACCGCGAACGCGAAGTACCAGGTCCTCAACTTACGCGAACGAGTGGCCCTAACGCGAACGCGAAGAACACTATCCAGACCTCCCAACTTTACTCTACGTGTTCGCGACACACCCTACGTGAATGCAAAGAACGAATCTTCTACAATTACACAGCTGAAAAACCAGCAATTCCAACAATCCAAAAATGATCAGTTTGATCACCCGAAATCACCCCGAGGCCTCCGGGACCTCAACCAAAGGCACCAACATATCCCAAAACATCACACGAACTTGCTCCAATCATCAAAACACATCAAACAACACTAAAATCATCAATTCACATCGGATTCAAGCCTAAGTTCTTCAAGAACTTTCGAAATGCACTTTCGATCAAAAACCCAACCAACCGACATCCGAATGACCTAAAAATTTGCACACATATCCAAAATCACCTAACAAAGCTACAGCAACTCTCGGAATTTCATTCCGACCCCCGGATCAAAATCTCACCTACCAACTCGCATTCACTAGAATACTAACTTTGCCAATTCAAGCCTAATTCTACACTGGGCCTCCAAAATCAATTCCGATCGCACTCCTAAGTCACAAATCATCCCCCGAAGCTAACCGAATCACCGAAAATCATATCCGAGCCCGTCATTTCTTATCAAAACCAATCCAAATCAGTTCTCACACACCACATACCGATAATGAAATATTAAGAAGCAATAAATGGGAAAGAAACGGAGCGGTAACACCTGAGACTACGGGTCGGGTTGTCACATCCTCCCCAACTTAAACAATCGTTCATCCTCGAGCGTACCCAGAGTTGTACTAGAAGCCAACCAATAGCTGAATGACCTTACCAAGCATATATCCGGGGTGATCCCACATCACCCTATCTCACATAGGTCCGATAGCACAATTTAGCTGATATTTCACAATCCATCTAAACCATAAACCGTAGAACCACATTGCACTTCCCAAAATCATACACAAGGTCAGGACCTCACATCTATACTCAGAATAAACCCGAACCAGCTGTAATAACCCATACTTGCTACCTCAGGTGAGACCATATGATATACCACGCAATCCAAACACTCAAAACGATGGCCTCTATTCACAGCAATTGCCCACAATAACCAAATACCGATAGAAAACCCTTTTATTAGATAAAGTTTTATTCCAATACTTTCATATACTACCAACGGCAACTGAAACACGCGATAAACCGTAACCATCTCTCGGATCAACCATTCATGAAGCCACTTCTCTTGACTAATATCACAACAGATTTCTAGGTCAAACCTCGATATTATCTTTCTAACAAGCTGAAATCATACCTGTTCGCATTCATTAATGACTCCAACGATCCCCTCAAATCCAACACACCACTCTGGTAGTATGACACCTCAACACAGGCCTAAGCCACAACTTGCATAATACGCATACCAATGAGAAACAGTCTGAACATACTCAAATCATGACAATTGACTCAAAAGAAAGACTTGTACCCCAAGCTCAACAGTACCATTACAAGACAAAGCTGAGACCCCGTCTCATATCATATAAATAGAGTACCTGAATCCTCCTCGAAAGGTCATAACTTCACGTGGCCTCACCACAACGCGCGATCCTATCCAAACACTGTTACACATGAAGCACCTCAAGTCACCATGCTCAAAATAGACAGCCACGCACAGATTGATGTTTGAAACCAGGCAATCCATCACACCCACGGTGAAGCAAGTAATATACACCATTCAATCCTGAAAGGACACAACCGATGTGTTATTCGCCGAGCAACACCCAATATGGACTTTCCTCAGAAACCAGGAAGCAAGGCATACAAAGTAACATATGGAAAACTATTCTCAACATCACACTGTTGCAGCATGCAACTCGATCCAGATAACATACCCATGGCGGCGTGCCACCCGATCCACACAAATATCTCACATAGGGAGATGCACATCGAGCCAAATTTGATCATCATAACAAAATACCAAGTATCGGTCGTAAGCATATTGAGTGCATAATGATATCTACTTATAGTGTTGTAAGCTACAAAACTCAACTTCCACTATGAATCTTGATAGCACCACACTATATGGGCCCACAGTCCAAAAATCATAACGCCTCACAGCAGAGAAAGCAACTCATAGATCTCCCCAGATCCCTAACAAGCTCAATAATGATAGATTCAACCTATCCCTCAACAATACAACTCAGGGCCAACCAAGCTAACTCAAGCTAAACACGTACCCAGACAGCCTACCAACGAGCTCATTATCAAAAAGCCTAAAGCTGCTCTTTCCACTACTATAACTCCTACTGGAGTCGTACGATACGGTGCCCGGTATCAAATCAATATCGAAATCCACAACCTCGCCCGATAACATGCCCGGCCACAAGAGATGCATCCGAAAAGTCCTTTAACACCAAAACTGAACCAATGGTAGAAACCTCTGCACTGACATCCATCATGAAGACCCAATTAAGAAAAGCAATCCTTCCCAGCCGTCCGCTGGTCTTTGAAATACAACCATTCTGCTAGAGCATAGTCCGATGCACCTCGCCACGCAACCTGTGGCATTTTTCGACATAACCCATAGCACAATAGTCTAGAATAACCCAACACTGAGACAACCAGTCTACACCCCAATATCATATCCAGAATCTAATATCCAAGCAAAGAAAGATCTAATACACACTATCCATAACCACTACCTAGCCTGAACATGAGAACTCCCAGTCTCCAGCTCCACATAGCACACAAATTACTATACCTGATCCCCAAATTCTGCAGTATAAATACATATTACACCTCGAGTACCCAATCATTCTTCGAAAGACATTCTAAAATTCTCTTGTACCATCAAACACACTCAAATATCAGCAGTCGATCTGGCAAGAAAGCATCGAAATACTATCGTAGTATCACCAGTCTAATCATATTACCCTTCTTCCGAGACATATACTCTCATCAAATCACTCCTATTTAGCAGTATCATTTTCTTGATTTCCTGAGGCTACCCGTTGCCTGATAATTTTACGAACTTCTGTTCAGAATTGAACTGTAACTCACCTAGCCAACAACCTCCACTGATCCCATTTGGAAGAAAATCAGTACGCATTCCATGCTTCTCATGCCCATAGAAGATATGTACATCTCCAAACCATGGTGAAACCTAACAAGAATTCTTCCCCAATTCCCTTTGCACAAGCTAAACTGTCAGTACTGAATCCTCCTATCCAAACCAAGCTAAACAAGCTGTCAGAACTCAAGAGCTTTGCTGCAACATACCTGTACGAACTCATTACCTCGAATACGTACGAAGAATTAATCATATCCTTACCATACCGATTCGGTCTACTATCAAGCTATTCCATCTATCTAATTTCTCTTTTTATTCATCACCCGCTTGATATTTCTCCCTCGATGTAGCATCATAATGCCTCAATCCAGGCTTACCACACGAAACTTGCACATAAGACCACACTGTCTAAGACCCATAGGCCACCGAATACTCTATCAGCTGTTCACAGAAATACCACCTTCCAGAATACTTTACTCTGAAGAACTTCCTGCGAATTTGAATTCGTTACCATTACCTTCCAGATACCGATACATAGGATCCCATAATCGACATAAAAATACCACAAGCCTCGACATTTCCGATGAAAACACGGTCTCTGACCACATACACAACCTTGAGACACCTGATTGTTACATGTAAAATCTTGAACACAATAGAATCAATCCACGGATCTCAAGCCGATTTCTGATTGCACCAACTTGGCCAATGACCTTTCAAAGGTCCGTAGTAACTCCCTTTTGCCTCATATCACGTAAGAATAACCATCATAACCGGAGCAACCTCCTCAGTTCATAACCCAATATACAAAGT
>MDKF011002324.1:0-20856 GCA_026770625.1 Nicotiana glauca | reverse complement strand
GATACCCAATTTTTCCCTAGGTAATTTTATACCCAAAATACTTCCCAAAATAGCATATATGTGCATATATAAGCATACCCAAGAGTTTTGGCATTTTAATGATTTTTAAACCCATTTATTGCATTTTTTAATACAACAAAATCCAATAATTATTTCCAAAATTATCATTTTTGGTGAATAATTCATTATATTCTCACATTTGCACTAAAATATAATTAAGGTAAATTTTGCATAGTTTTATAAATTTATTTGGCATTTTTAAAGCTAAATTGCATATAATTGCAATTATAGCCTATTTTGTGATTAATAGCATTTTATAATTACAAAATTAGTTCCAGTATTTTTAAGTTAATATTTATGTAATATTTGTTTACTCAATATTTTTAATTTATTTTTAAAAGCATTATTTCCATTTTTTTATACAATAAAAGTGGGAAAATTGGCTATTTAAAATCTAGCCTCAATTTCATTTCAATTTCAGCCCAAATTGGCACCCCAACTTAAACCCAATTACCTGACTCAATACCCATTTAACCGACCCAACCCATAACCCTTTTAATCTTGGCCATTGATCATTTAAATCAACGGCCACCGTTTCCCCTTTCCTTTTTTTTAAATTTCAAACGACCCCTAACCCTACCCAATTCTTTCAGAGACGCCGCCTCTAACTCCCTTTTCTCTCAAACGCTCTCGAACTCTCTCGAAACCCTAATCGCTCTCTACCGCTTTCAACCCCAAACTCACCGGATTTCATGGCCGCCGAAGCCATGGACGACCTATACTCACCTCCTACTGCTCTCACGTGCCTGATGCCTGAGGGTACGAGGCCAGACCTCGAGGGTCTTCACTCAGACCTTCATCGATTCGAGGTATCCAGCCATCTCCGGCCTTGATCTGGCGTGTCTTATCCTCCTAAGCTTGATTTCGACTTTATCGACTCTGGATCTGATCTTGTTTCTTCCAAGCGTTTCTCATTTCTAGGGTTCTCAGAAACCCTAGCTTATTCGAGGTTCTTTTTCGTTTATCTGTTTAGATCTGTGTTGTGTTTAACATTTTAAGTGTTTCCCCCAAATTTCCTTTTCAAAAATCCTTTTTGATTTCAAGTTAGGGTTTCTGAGTTTGTTTGCTAATATTTTGTTCGATTCATTTGCTTATCATCTCTAGGTTTTTAAAACCTTAATTTTTGGGGATTTGTTTGAGAATCTGAAACTATTTGTTGTTTGTTTCATTTTTTTATCATCTTTTAAGTGGTGAAAACCCTAATTTCTTTGGGGTTTATGCGAGTTACTGAAGTTGCTAGTGCATTGCATCTGTTTGAAATTGCTCCACTTGATTTGAGATTCCTTTATTTCATCATCCCTTTTCTTTCTGTGATTCTTTTAACTCCGAGTTCTTGCTATTTGTCAGACTTGACTATGTTTTCAGAAAAGTTTTCACTTGACTTTTGCATGCTTCTGATTTTTTTCTCTATTACTAAGCCAATGAAATTTGACCTACGTGACTATCATACTATGAATGCTTGCTGTCTATTAATTCTGTGCTATTACTGTATGCTGTTTCCTCTTGCCATAGCTTGGCCTCACATGCCTGTTGCTTGTGCACTTAATTTATATACTGAGTCCCTTCTGTGATTGATTTTCAAACGCATGACTGATTTTCAAAAACTTTTCCTTGTGAAATTCTGATTTCCTTCGCCTGTTAAGGGTTAATTGATTTCTTTCCTTATTTTGCCTTACTGAATCATTTCTCAAAATAAGTATGTTCCTGTACTTGGACTTAATCACTTGCTGTATTGTTTTACTACTCCTTTTATGGCAATAATCAATCTGCTCTTAAATTGATTTCTTTCCTTATTTTTAAACCTCTCATTGCCCGTTAACAAATGATCCCTTAATTAAGGGAAATTACTTGTATAATTGAATCTGATTAGTGATTGTTTCCATGTCTGTGGCTTATTACCTCACTTTTTACTCGTTTTCAAAAACTATAAATACATGTACTTCTTCCCTTTCAAAAGGAGTTCGCACACGAACAAGTCATTACTTCTTCTCTCAACTACACTTAGATTTTTTTAAGCATTCAAGTTCTCTAAACTCACAAGCATAAAGGTTCTTTTTTGATTGTGGCTTGGCTTAAAAGTATCCTACTTTTTTGTGCTTGCTTTTTCTGCAACTGGTATTTCTCTCTTTGTTTAATTTTCGCCTCTCCACTACATATTTATTCTTCAGTCTTTCCTTTGTTTGTCTTACTGTTCCTATGCTGTAATTTTACTTACTTATCTCTGTGCTTACATGAATCCATATCCCTAGTCCTTTTGTATGTTGAGTTATGGTTCAGAAAACATGACAACACTTAAAATTGTTGTTCATGTATATGGACTGGACTCCTAAGTCCTAAACTCTTTCAAATCCCATTCCTCTTCCCCTTTATATGTATACTGAGCTTGAGACCTTGGTCTGATAGTGTCCTAATCACTGTCCAGACCATAGTCTGACCTCCAATAGGTCTGTGCTCTTATTTGCTGGCTGAACAGGCTTGGTCAGGGGTGTGCCAGCCTACATTATGGTTAGGTATGACCACCAGCCTGCCTTGGCACTCCCTGCCCCTTCTATTGCACTTGCACTCATTCTTAGAACTTAAGTTCTGCCCCTCTCTTGTGAGCCTTGCCTTGGGATCCATGAGCTCCCTCTAAACTTGGACACTTGACGGCTGGCTCTTCCACACTACACTATAACTCATTCTGATTAATATCTTGGGTGTAAGCACTGCCTGGGGTTCCTGAAACTCCTTAGATCTCTGAAACACCCTAGATAAGAGAAGGCTTTGGAAATCTTGATCTCGAAAGTGGTTCAACCTCATATTGCTAGACACTAAGTCTGAATTAGGTTGCTCAGATATAGCTGATAATTCCTGATGTACTTTTAATTTCAGTCTTATTCTACTGGTTTGTAATGATTTGTATAAACTCATGGGGATTTAGTGAAAAGGGAGGGGGTTACATTTATGTACAAGGGTAGAAAACATGCCTATAGGATTTTATTTCTAATTTGTGTAATTTCACACGTAAAAGCATGCCTATAGGACTTAACTTCTGAATTCTGCAACTATGCATATAGATACCATGCCTATAGGGGTTTGCATTTCTACATATAATAACGTCATTAGGCAAACCATTAGGTTTAATAATAAAAATGGCATATATAGATATCACTATTTATAAGGCTTCTATTAGTATTTGAAAAGGTATCACGTATAGAAAGCATGCCTAGAGGGATTTCGAACCAGAGCTGTCTCACTTGTTCAAAACAGTATCGATTTTACTAAAACAAACGACTTCCTACACCCTTTCTGAACTCTTAAAACTTTTTCTCACAATCAAATCAGTGCATTCTTTCTGAAACTTACTCACGTTAACTCTGGTAAACATTTTTCAAATCAGCCTAAAGTCATTTCTTTATACTTATCTGACAAATTTCTTCTAATCAGTCTGCAACTCAGTTCTTTCGTTTTAAAAAAAAAATTGGCAACTCCTTTTTCTAACCAGCCTGCATTCTGAAACTCATTTTATTAAGCCATGTTTGTAACAATCCAATACCTTTTTTTTTACTCTGTAATTTTCCATTAAAACCAGCTTGTGTTTTAAAAATCAGTAGTTCTATCCAACACATAGACAAAAATGTTAACTAATCATCTGGATCAGTCTTAAACAACTGCATTCGAGTAAGCCTAATGTAGACTTCCTGTCTAAAAATATGTGTTGAACCAATCCGCTTATCGCTTTAATTTAATTTAAGACTAAACCAGTACGTGCAAGACATGCTACTATGGCTTTATTTGATTTTAGGAGGCTTATTTGAGCCCTACTTGCTTATTTTGTTACCCCTTTACTTGCATTATGTGTTTTGATTGACACCTTAGTATTTTGTCTTTTGAAAACTCTCAAAAGGCCCCAAGCCCCTCTCCTTTTAGGACTAGTAGTCCAAATGCCTTCGGGACTGATAGGATTGGGGAGGATATTAGCATGCAATAAGTAACGAGACATTCCACGCTTTAATACCTTAATGGGGTGGCAAGAGTAGACATGTAGATGATGATCACACGATAACACCGTGCGTACGATCGATTACCAGTGTTGCGTGGATGATCCATGTATTTTACAAACCTAGGACCCCTTTTCCCTTATGTAATTATTTTTAGATTATCAACTCCCAGTTCTTTAAATCTTGCATTTTCGTTTGTCATTAAAATTTCCCCCTTTTTTTGATTTTCACACTGCCCCTTTCCTCTAAAAATTTTCTGCTCATTCGCCTCTTTGTTTAAGTAACCTTCATGTGAATTTTAGTATGTTTAGTATCTTTTATGCATACCTACTTGCATCCTTTATGCGAAATTGTCTTATATGTTTGCTTGATTAAAGTCACAATTGTAATATGGCCGGGAACCACACTAGTGGATCTGGAGGGGTGCCTAACACCTTCCCCTCGAGATAATTTCTAGCCCTTACCCAAACTCTGGTTCTTCATCTCAAATTCTTTCTAAAAAAAGTGTCCTAATGCACTATAATCATTAGGTGGCGACTCTTCAAACTTAAAAACCCAATTCTCGCAAGGGAATAGAGTTGTCCTCCCGAATGTCGTATACCCGATTCTGAACCCCGTTTTTGAAAAAAAAGGGGGCGTTGACAGCATGGCGACTCTGCTGGGGATTCTTTAGGCTATTACCATTTCATGTTATATGCGACTTTATTGCTTTCTTTTATTGCTTTGTTTAATGCCTCTATTCGAAAATGACTTGTCTTTTGTTTCTTTTCTTTAATGCTTTCATTTACCACTTTCCATCAATACCGTTGTAATTTTGAGCAATTATTATAAACATTTATTGTATGAACGTGGATATATATGTCAGTTTGTTTCATTTTTGTAAACTGTATCTTCAACATCATATTCCACTCGTGCCAAACAAATACCATAGCAACGCTTATAATGAGTGGTTGCGCCCTTCAATATTATCACCCTTTAAATTTGGCAAAGGAGTATTTGCGGTAAAACCAGTCGATCAGCGGTGCAGTCGACGGTTCTGTGCCTTTCCCTCTTGAGTTGTCCGCTCAAGGGTACCGGTCTAATACCCTGATAGAAACCTTACTCTGTTTAAACTGTACATGCATCATGGTCAAACCTAGCCGAGTCAGTTATGTAGTCTACATAATAACTCATTAGGATAGCCTTGTCCAAAGTCCACCGGGTTTCCTTGAAAACCAAACGGACGCCTGCATGTTCTGTGCATTTATTTGGAGAACTAAATGCTTGCTATGCTAATTATTGGTTTAAATATTCGAGTCCGTTGGGGTAGGGGCCTAACGCTTTATTTTGTAGAAAATGAGGCACGAAATTCCCAGATTTGGCATGGTAACCAACATTCATCCAAGACTGCTGAATTGGTGGAAAGACTTCCACTCCAGTGATCAGACGCTCGTCCGCAAATACTTAGGGAATTTGCATTCTCTTCTAGAAATCCGGCCTGACATTAGAATTATAGAGGTTGCGACACTGTTCTGGGATAGTGACAGGTCCATGTTCCGCTTTGGGGACTTTGAAATGACTCCTTTGCTCGAAGAAATAGGAGGTTTAGCTGGTATTCCTTGGGAGACTCCGGGTTTGCTTGTGCTAGAGAATCGCAAGGGTAGGGGTTTCCTTAAGATGATGGGACTGAAGAAGAACCCAAATTTAACCTGCCTGAAAGACTCTTACATCCCATTCGACTATCTGTACGAGAGGTACAACCATAGCAAGTCATACCGCACTTACTCAGATGAATTCACACTCAACTCATTGGGCCATATCCACAGAAGGGTCTTCATTTTTATGTTCTGCTTTTTGGGAATGATAGTGTTCCCTATGAAGAAGTCTAGGATCCACACCAGACTGGCCATGGTAACCAAGACTCAGATGGAAGGAATTGGCGGGAAGCCTTTCAGTATAGTTCCCATGATTGTTGCTGAGATATACCGAGCCCTGGACAACTGTCAGCAAAAGGCCAAACATTTTGAGGGTTGCAACTTATTACTTCAGCTCTGGCTCATGGAGCATCTCCAGAAAGGAGAATATATGCAATAGATCCTACGCAGAGACTGGGGTGATCACATCGCCTTCCACCAACCAAGGCGTATGAATTATATGCCTAACATGTTCGCTCAACCAGAGGATGCTGGAGGATGGGTAGAATTATTTGAGAATCTGAAAGAAGACCAGATACAGTGGATGGTCGAGTGGTTCCTTACGAAAGAATTCATTGTTTGATACCGAGACACATCGTTTCTCATACTAATTGGTCTAAGAGGAACTTATCCCTACATTCCCCTCCGAGCCATGAGGCAGGCTGGGAGAAAGCAAATCATACCAAGGGTCGACAAAATGAGTCACTTCAGGGCTGACTTACAGGATGATGATAGCCCTCACAAGTGCTAAGCTCAGCACATGTGGCATTGCAAACTCGTTTTGGGGAAATAATCTATTGAGCCAGACAGATATCACGCCGGTTGTGTGCCACACCACTCAGGTTGGTTGGAAGATAATCGCAATGGTTTGGGTCAGCCCGGGTTCATTTGAGGACATAGAATTATCGACGAACACGCTGAAGCACGGGTTAAGTATAATCAACTGCGCAAGAGAATTCGAGAGTGTGAAAGTGAGCACTGGGAAATACAAGATGCCCATCAGAAGTTGATCGAGGAGTGGAAAGATATGGCTGTCAACGCCAACAAGCGAGTAGGGTATTTGGAGCGGGGTCTAGTGGAGCTGGAAGGAAAGTTCATCAAGAGGATTGAAGACCGTGAAAACACTGAAGGGAATGCAGGTGGACATTTGGCCCGATCTTATTTACTGCTAGGACTACGCGAGTTGGTGAAGCTGTTCGAGGGAGAAAAAGATGCCAAATCTGGGGAAGGTCCTTCTGGGACCAAGTAGTTAGGAGTCTTTTTATTCTTTATTTTTTAATGTAATGAGGCCAATGGCCACTAGTGATATTTTACTTTCTGTTATTTAGCATAGTTTTGGATTCGTCTTATTTTTTATCAATAAAATGAGGCATTTAGCATTATAAGTTCTCCAAAACTATTTGTCGCTAGGCACCCAAATTAGGACGTGATTTATATCCTTGCACAATGTGTTTAAATACTGCAACATTTTCCTCATAACCCGCACTAACTTATTACCTTATGTTTTATTCCCCTCCCCAAAGGTTAGTTCGTGCATTCTGGCACCATCACCATACCCCACAAGATCCAAGGGCCCTCCACCTCCTCCTCCTCCAAGTCCTATCCGGAACAAGAACAAAGGTAGAATGGGAGATTCAAGCGGCAGAAAGGAAATTGAAAGAACTGAGATTCCTCAGGGTACCCCGGTTGCTAAGGAAACTGCTACCCAACTTGAGCAGAAATTATTGAAGTTCCGAGAAGAGGTGGATCAGGTTCGGAACTTGGCGAACTTATCATTCTCTCTTACCGCTCCTGATGACAACTTCACCAACACCCAAAATTCTGCACCTCCGCAGAACACCCCACAACCACATATACAACCCACTCATACTCAACACTGCAACATATGCCACACTCCAAACAACACTCCACTACTCATTCCCGAACCACTGAACACCACAAATGACCACCTCCACAACACTCCTATCTACGTGGATACTGTACCCCACTACACTCAACCAGTCTCAAATGCACCTGAGTCTGATGACAAAGACTCTCTTATCAGGAACTTGGCAGCAGAACTCAAGAAGTTGACCAGCCAAGTTCAGGGCGTGGAAGGAAACAAAGGTATCGAGGGGCTGAGTTATGAGGACCTCTGTATTTAGCCAGATGTTGAACTTCCGGAGGGGTACAAACCTCCCAAGTTCGAAATATTTGATGGCGCGGGAGATCCCAAAGTCCACCTGAGGACATATTGCGATAAGATGGTCGGAGTCGGAAGGGATGAGAAAATCCGTATGAAGCTATTCATGAGAAGTCTGAAGGGGGATGCTTTATCCTGGTATATCAGCCAGGACCTCAAGAATTGAACAAATTGGGTAGGTATGGCATCAGATTTCATGGATAGGTTCCGATTCAATACAGAGAATGCACCGGATGTATTCTACATCCAGAATTTGAAGAAGAAACCTATCAAAACATTTCGCGAGTATGCTACCCGTTGGAGATCAGAGGCTACAAAGGTCAGGCCGACCTTAAAAGAAGAACAGATGAACAGATTCTCCGTCCGGGCTCAGGATCCATAATATTACGAGAGGTTGATGCTGATCAAGGGTCAGAAATTCTCCGATATCATCAAACTGGGAGAAAGAATTGAGGAACGCATTAAGAATGGTATGATTACTAATCTTGAAGCATTGCAGGCCACCAACAAGGACTTACAGTCTAGTGGCACGTCCAAGAAAAAGGATGTTAGTGCCGTGATGGTCGCACAGGGAGCCAAATCACCACTAAAATACCACACTTACCCGTCACCTCCACTTACATATCAGCCTATCCCGAATTACCAAGCACCCGCACCCTCCTATCAAAATCTACCTCCCGTTTACCAATCATCTACACCTCTCACATATCAACCCACCTCACCCATATACTCTCAACCTGCACCTGTTTACCAAGCTTATAATGCTCAACCCTCTCACTACCAATCACCCCCACCCGCCAAAATTTCCCTAGACCTAGGCCAAATTTTGACCACAGACCTCCCAGACAATACACAACCATCGCTGAACCGATTGAACAACTATACGAGAGACTTAAAGCTGCTGGTTACGTCACCCCTATCCCAGCCATAACTCCAGAAAATCCTTACTAGTGGGTCAACCCTAATAAGACCTGTGCGTACCACTCCGACATGAATGGACACACCCTTGGCGAGTGCCGCTCATTGAAGGACAAGATTCAAACCCTGATCGACAATAAGGTCATCGTAGCAAAGGATCCTGCTCCTAATGTTCGCAACAACCCTCTGCCTGACCACAAAGGTAGAGACATTCACATGATCGTGATCGAAGATGATTGGGACCCCAAATGGTCGATAGGTTTGATTGTTGAGGGTGATGAACCAGAGAAACCAACGGTCACACTTAACCCAATTGTTATGCAGAATCAACCCTCCAGGGACGATGAAGTAAACATGTCTATACCTCTCGAATTTGAAGCGCTTTCTTCTGCAAAGGAGCCCGGACCAATTGAGGTTGGATTTGGAGTTCCAAAAACACCTGCACCCTTTGAAGTTGCTGTGTTACCACCAAAGGTACCTATTCCTGTGGCAATGTCAGACATAACACCGTTCCACTCAAATTCCATACCATGGGATTACACGGCCAAAGCTAGGAGAAAAGGGGAGACCAAGACAGGGGAAACAATTGCTGCGTAGGGCATGACCAGAACAGGGAGGGTTATACCCCAAAACACTTAGCTGAGTCCAGTAAGCAAGCTTCTGGACGGCCTATTGAAACTGGGCCCGATGATCTTTGGAGGAGAATACAAGCTAAGGAATACTCGGTCGTTGAGCAATTGAACAAAACACCAGCACAGATCTCCATCCAAGCTTTTATGTAGAGCTCTGACGCACACAAAAATGCCTTGATGAAGATACTGAGCGAAGCTTATGTGCCCAGCAACATAACTGGAGGCGAAATGACAAATATGGTAGGGCAAGTACTGGAAAGCCCCAAAATCACCTTCCATGAGAATGAGCTGCCGCCAGAAGGACTGAGCCACAACAAGGCACTGCACATCACCGTGCAATGCGAGGATTATTTCATCACTAGAGTCTTGATCGATGGAGGATCCAGCCTTAACATCTGTCCGCTGATAACTCTCAAAACCTTGGGAAAGAGCCTGCATGAGATCAAGGATGGGGCCATCAATGTTAAAGCCTTCCATGGGTCCCAAAGGTCTACTATTGGAGAAATCAGGCTATGCTTGCAAATGGGGCCAACATGGTTCGGCGTCGACTTTCAAGTGATAGATGTCCCGGCATCCTACAACTTGCTGTTAGGATGACCCTGGATCCACACCGTTGGAGCCGTAACATCGACCCTACATCAGGCAGTGAAGTTCGAATGGAATCACCAAGAGGTGATTATTCATGGCGACGGTAGCAACCCAATATATAGTCGCCAGACCATCCCAATGATTGGAGGCAGAAGGAGAATAGGCGGAGAAACACACCACTACATTGAAAGGGTCAACATTGTAAATGGTGGGATAACAAGATTGAAAGTATCCTGAATTGGTGTGGGTACGAACCTGGAAAAAGACTCGGTAAAAACCTCCAGGGGATCACTAAGCCCATCAAACTAAAGAAGCATGGCACTACTTTCAGGTTAGGGTACGGTTATACTTGGGAAGAATTCCAGAACTGGTCGCTACCATGGCACGGCCCCTACTATCCACTGGAGCTTCCGACACCTAGCCTGGAGCAGACTTTCCAATCAACAGATACTATATATGGGTCAGAGGAGGATGAAGCATTGGCAGCCATGAAGAATATGTTTCTGGAGAATGATGATATGGACTGCTGTGTTCTTTTCGAGGAGGAAGGGGAGGAAGGCCCTTCCATACAAGCTGTGAACCAAGGAGAACGCCTCAGCAATTGGTCAATTAAAACCACCAGGGCCCGGAAAGCTTCGGGGTAGCAAGGCTAAACAAAAGCACCATGCATCTCATTTTATTTTTTACTAGCTGATTTTCTTTCCCATTGTCTTTAATTTTGAAAAGAGCTCCAATGTTCCAAACAATTATGAATTTAATAAAAGCATTTCAGTTTATCATATATCTCGCTCTTATTATTTTCTCTATCATTTACTCTATTTAACATCATTACTATTACTTACTTTAACGATGAACCAATGATTGTGACTTGCAACGAAACAACGCAACAAACAGATATAGATTTAGAAGAGGATGATATACCAGAAGAGGTCATTAGAGAGGTTGAGAATTTTGAGAATAGACCTAGGTCTAACTTGGACGAAATTGAGGACGTTAATTTGGGAGATACAGACAATGTCAAAGAAACGCGCATCAGTGTTTACCTGTTACCATCGGAAAAGGAAGAATATACGAAGTTTTTAAGGGAATATGAGGACATATTAGCCTGGTCATATGATGACATGACTGGTCTTAGTACGTTTATTGCAGCTCACAAACTGCCAACAGATCTAACCTGTCCGCCGGTAAAGCAGAAGCTTAGGAAATTCAAACCCGACATGAGTTTGAAAATCAATGAAGAGGTTACCAAGCAAGTCAAAGCCAAGGTTCTCAGGGTAGTAGAGTATCCGACATGGTTAGCCAACATCGTGCCAGTACCAAAGAAGGATAGGAAAGTTAGAGTTTGTGTTGACTACCAGGATCTTAACCGGGCCAGTCCCAAAGACAACTTCCCCTTGCCGAACATACACATTATTATCGACAACTGCGCCAAGCATGAGTTGCAGTCTTTTGTTGATTGTTTCGCCGGGTATCATCAGATATGGATGGATGAGGAAGATGCAGAGAAAACGGCTTTCATCACGCCGTGGGGAATGTATTGTTAAAAAATTATGTCGTTTGGGTTGAAGAATGATGGCTACACCTATATGAGAGCCATGACTACTATCTTTCATGACATGATACACAAGGAGATTGAGGTATATGTGGACGACGTAGTGAGCACGTGATTTTTGCCTCACCTGAATTACTCCCACAAAATCAAAACATAAATGTTTTTTTATTGTTTATTTTTCGTGATATTTTCCGTAATTGTTTGCCTTTGCCTGTGCATGTTTATTTGGTTTAAATTAATGGAAAAATACAAAAAATAAGTGGCATTTGCATTTAGGATTAAATTTTACAATTAGAATTAATTAGGCAAGTGGTTGTTTTACAAAAATGAAAAGATTCACAAAAAATAGCGTACTTTGTATTTTTAGTGTTTAGTGTTATACTCTGTGATTTTTCTTTTAATTTGATATTTGATTATGTGTGATAATTATTATTTAGAGATTAATTAGTATTTTGGATAATTTGGATAAAGATTGATTTAGGTTTGTATTTTTATTTTAATTAGAATTACTTGGAAAATAAAAAGAATTTGATAAAGAGAGGGAAAATCGGAATTGGGCCAATTCTTCAAGCCCAAACCTGTTGCCCCAATTCCAGCCCAGACCAAGCCCCAATCCGGTCCATTTCCAGCCTCATCCAAATGACGCCATTTCAGGCTTTGTAATCTGGACCGTAGAGTCAGTTTGATCGAACGGTTCAGCCACTCGATCGTTACCCGCCTCACCCAATATCCAACCCGACCCGTTTACATCAGAGACCGATCCGATCTCAAAGGTAACTAAACGACGTTGTTCCAATTAGTGATATGATCCAAGCCGTTGATCTCGTTTGATCGAACGGCCTGGATTCAATTCCATCCACAGTATATAATTACCCAAACAAACCCCGCCCCCTCCAGAACCCCCCATACCGTCTCTCACAAGCTTCAGAGACCAACCTCCCCTTTCGCCTTCCACCGCCCTACTTCTCCCACCGAAAATCGCCTCATGGTGGTTTTGGTGGCCCAAACACCACCAGATTAACACCACAGCTTCCCCTCAACCCCCTCAACCCAACCCCTCAAATCACTTCCCTCGAATATCACCAGGTTTCTTCGAATCTTAATTCGAAGAAATGAGCCCTAGTAGCCACCGTCTCCGATGACCACGAAAGTCACACCACTGAACCACCAGCACCTCATCTTCCCAAATCCCAACCCCGCTTCCTTCGAACGTTCCCAAATTTGTTCGAATATAAAATCTTAGCCAAGAACCCTAATAGCTGCCACCATTCTCCATCACCTTTTGGTGGCGGCGCCACCTCCCCTTAGCCCCAAGTTAACACCAGATGACCACCCAACCACCCTCATGCCTTCAACTCGTCGAATCTAAATTGGAAGATAAGGCCCAAAACTGAATCAAGGAGATTATTGGTGATTGAGATCACAGTGGGTCTTGACTATGTGTTTTCGTTTGAAAACACACGGTTAAGACCCCGTGTGGTCAAAATCAAGAGTTTGAAGAAAAGAAAAAATCTTTCAGAGCTTGGCCAGTGTTTAGGTACTTCCGTTTCATCTTTCTTTTCTTTCTTCCATTTTTCGCGATCTTTTCTTATTATTTTCCTTTTGTGAACCTTGTTTCTCAGCATTTTAGTCCATTTAATTTCTGGCTCAAGTAGGTATGTTCCGTTAAATTTGTTTGCATTTGTTTAAACTTATGATTCCGTTATTAAGCAATAATTAGTATAGGCAATCTTGTGGTTGATTGTCTCAAAGGTTGAATCTCAAAAGGTTCATTACTTGATTATTTCATGATAATTTCAATTCTGACTAATTGTATGTAATATATTCTTGATTCTGTTTCAATGATAAAACTCCTAGGTTCAGAAATTGATACCATTTTTTCTAGTCGCTTATTGTTTCGGTTTGAGAGAAATGGTGGTTTAATTTGGGGATGTCCATAACTTTAAGAAGTTTTAATTGGATAATTAAACCTTAGAAGAATGGTTTGAGAATGGTCTAATAAAAAGGGTGTATCTCACCTACTTAAGAAGCTACTAGCACATGGTAGGATGGGTTTAAGGGTTAATTTAATAAAAGGAGTTTAGTGGTGCAAGTACACCCTGTCCAATGCTTCTAAGGGCTGGAAAGTAGATCACATGGGGGGACATTCAAAGGGTGAAACACACTAGTGTAAAGGGGGAAAAAGGAGCTGGAAAGGGTAAAGGCTTTAGGTATAAAATAGGGATTCTACCATACACTCAAAAAAAAGACAGAGGATACACACTGAGTTCATAGAGAGGAGAGATCAATAGAGACAGACAGAAATAGAGGGGATTGAAAGAAACATTCAGAGAGCCTTGAGAGCATTGAGTTGAAAGGGGATTCTGATATACATCCTTATATACATTCATATGCACTGACAGACACTAAGAGGGGGGCGATTTGAGGATTAATTTGAGTGATAGGAATAATAGAAAAATCAGAAAACTGGAAATACTGAAATTCATCTGTTTGATTGAACTTATTCAGTGGTTTCTGATTCTCTTCAATTCTGAAAACAATAATTTCTCCTCCTAAGGTTTAATTGAATTAGAGTAAAATCTTGAAGCATCTGTGGGTTGTTCACTGTTCCATCGAAGTTTTGGAGTTGGTTTCATTGCTGGATTGTTGAAACCGTGTTACTAGATTCTGTTGATTGCTGCTTCCTGCTGCTGACTTCTCATTCTTCTTACTTTGCCTCAATTTTCAGGTATTTCTTTGGCGCTTGAGTTATATTTGAAGTATGGATCAGAAAATATGTAATCAAGTTTTGAAGAAAAATGTTATTGGTCATATGTCTCTTTGTTAATCTCTTTCATATGTTCTTTATCTTAGCTGTCGAGTGAATAAATTTGTGTCATTAATGTTATGTGTATTTGAGGTTCGGATTTGAATCGTGTTCAAAGAGTGGTTTAATAAGTTTAGAGTATCGTTGTTCAGCCTCTTTCCCTTGTTGTTTGCATGATGGCTCTGTTCCTTGAAGCATTTCAAATGGAGATCATATAGTTCGTGCTAGAAATACTTTGGATTTAGTCTAGGTTCTTACATTTTTGATAAACTAAACTGTTGAAGTTTGTTTAAAAAGTGTTAATACGAGGTTAGGATTCATAATATAGATTGATGTTATTTGAATTCTTAAATTGATCTTTCCATTTGCAATTTAAATGAGTGTTTAAACGATAAAAATAGTGTGCAAATGCTGAAGGTGTTGTTACAACTAGAGTTTGTAACAGTGATTTGGGCTATAATTTCGGCTCGGTCACGCCAAGTCCCTTCACTAGTTTTCCTGGTTTTGGACTTCACGTGGGGGACCATCTGTGGCTTTGATCGATAATTAAATGACCATAGGAAACTCTTGATTTCATTGAGTATTAAATAATTAAGCCCTTCAAATAGATGAAGCTGATTCATAGTAGATCACAAATAGTTTTTTTTTTCAACTTTAGAATTCGAGGCGTTCTGTTTATGCAAATTCCATGGCCCTCGCAAAGTGCAAATGCGTTAGTTGATTTAGGCGCGTTTCTTTAATAATTTTACCTTCCTAAACTCGGGTGTGCACTTCATGTGACCTAAATCCAAATCCTAAAACATTGAATAAGATGTGTTCAGGATTGCGGGTGCATTTCATGTGACGCGATTCAAAGACATGTTTTAAACAACATTCAACATTCTTTAAAAAATTAATTGGAAGCGGTAAATAATTTAAAAATTGCACATAGGTTCAAACTGTATTAAAATTAGATAATTAATCCGAATATGACAGTTGAACGACTGTTCTAGAACTACGGAACTCGGGAATGCCTAACACCTTCTCTCGGGTTAACAAAATTCCTTACCCAAATTTCTGGTTTGCGACTGTTAAACATAGTCAAACCTTTTCCTCGATTCGTGATTCAAACCGGTGACTTGGGACACCATAAATCTCTCAAGTGGAGACTCTGAATCTTCAAATAATGAATCCCGTTTTGATTGTCCTTTAATTGAAAAAACTCCCTTTATTTTACACCCTTTCGGGGTGTAGGAAAGAGGAGGTGTGACAACTCTGGCGACTCTGTTGGGGATTGGTAACCCAGAACCACTGGTTTCGGTTTCAAGAATTCGAGCTTGGAATAATTATTGTATTTGGCTTATTTACTATCTGATTGTTATTACATGTTGGGCTTAATGTGCAAAATGATGCTTTTACCGCTTTGATATTATTTGAACTGTACATATAAACTGTTACGTAACCTTTCTCTTCTTATCTCCAGGGATTTGCTCGCTGGTCGATACTCCCTATTCTGTTAGTGTCATACCTTGTAATAAGAAAGAGTCCGGACAAGTTACTAAGCCGGATGACCTTTTGGTTCCCGGTACGTAGCCCCCTCCTCGACTCAAGTTGTCCGCTTGGGTACACAGTCTAGAACATATACCCCGATTTTGAACCTAGAATAACTCAACCTCATGCCAGATCCCTAGTAGGAACGGTTATCTGCATCATGTGCATTTTGACTTAGGGAACTCAACACAGGGGTTGGGTCCATCTAGGACAGGTGTACCCGGAATAATAGACCATCCTGATGCATCTTACTTGTGCACTTATTTGTTGTGGATTCACATGCTGACTGGCTTTTAAAGGAAATAGCGGTATAAGGGTTAAAGAGAGATAATTACCTGTTTGGGAAAAACCAATGTCTAAATAGCGTCAAAACTCGGCCGAATTTTTGAGAAAAATAGAAAAAGAAAGGAAAAAGAAAAAGAAAAAAAGGGAGTCTTATTTTAAAAAATAGTTAGTTTTATTTACCAATGAAAACAAAAGAAGGAAAAAAGAGTCTTGTTCTCAAATATAGTTTGTTTTATTTGGCATATCTACGTAAGTTTGATTCTCACCAGATGTGGGATACATAAGCAACCCCCATCGGGATCAACTATCTTCTTTGAAAATTGGAAAATATGATTAAGGATACATAAAAGTCATTAGTTTCACCGCGAGTAAAGGTGACATCGTTCTTGTCTAAAATAGCCAAACATCCCCGAAGGGGCGCCAGAAGGCCGTTTTGGCAAAGAACAGCCGCCTATGGCCCTTTCTCAAAATTTTGGCCAATCAGCAAACACAACCTTTAAATCTACTTCATTGAAGTGCTAAAAGGCTGCATTGGCAAAGCCGGACATTCTTATAAAATTTTTGAAATAGTGCTAAACCTTTTGAGTCAAAAGAAGTCTTGATTGACTTTTAACTGAAGTCACCCTAATAAATGTGCAGAATGAGCACGAACTGAGATTTGCCAATAACAGTCATGAACCGGATCCCTCTGGAGTTGCATATGTGGTGGAATGATCTGGGCGAATCAGTGCAAGATAAGGTTCATCTACACTTGGGAGGTCTCACTGGTTTATTAAAAATTAATCCTAGGGGAGATATTGTAAAGGCATTGGTGACATTCTGGGACCCGAACCACAACGTATTTCGTTTCTCAGATTTTGAGCTCACCCCAACCTTGGAAGAAATAACTGGATATATTGGGGGTCCTAAATTTCCTCTGAGGCACCAGTACATAGTTTCTCTGAGAGCGGTCGCTATGCACAGTTTCTTGGACTCACTGAAGATAAGCAGGAAGGTCCATAACACAGACTTGGCAGCTGGTTTCTGTAATCCACAATTCATATACCAGAGATATGTCCACATCGGGGGGTTTAACAACCCAACAAACAAAATCTGTAGCAAAGGCAACCGCCACAAATGAGAGGAGCATAGATGTTTTGCTTTTATGGCAGTTTTCTTGGGGCTTCTGGTATTCCCTAGGAAAGACGGAAATATTGACATAAAAATAGTTGGGGTTGTCAGTATCTTACTTACCCAGTCCAAAAGCACCCTTGCACCCATGATAGTACCTGAAATCTTCTGTGCTCTCACGGCCTGCAAAGTCGGAGGAAACTTCTTTGAGGGGTGTAACTTATTGCTACAAATGTAGATGATTGAACACCTGTGCCATCGCCCGCAATTCATGAGTTATGGGTCAAAAAAGAAAACATGCATAGAGGAATTCTATACAAGGATTGAGGGGATCATTTTACCAGAAGAGGTCACCGGATGGATATCACACCTCCGTTCTGTCACCGCTAGCCAAATAGAATGGACATTTGGATGGTTTCCTGTAGATGAGATTGTATATATGCCAGCTACCGGGAGTCACTTCCTCTTGATAGGATTCGGAAGCATCAAACCATATGCACCGTATCGGGTTTTGAGACAACTTGGGAGATGCCAAATAGTGCCGAAAGATGAAGATCTCAGTACCCAAGTAGTTGAGATTGGTCCTGATGGCCAGTTTCCTGAAACATCAGTCCGCCAGATTTGGAGCGAATGTCAATACTTAGCAGCAAACACCATGTTACAGGATCGATCCAACGGAGAAGTTTTTCCAGGGTACTATGTTTGGTTCCGAAGGGAAATTACGTATGGGAGGCTAGCTAAAAGACTTCACCTTCAGGATTTTGTCAAATCATCACAAGAACAATGGGACTGGTTGGCCAAAGAACGCGAATACAGGGCTGCAATAGGCAAACTGGAGAAGCAAGCCAAGGATATGCAGTTTGAAAAGGATGTTCAAGCCGCTGCGGATGAGGGGGAAAAGAAGAAGCTGATCCAAGAAAATGAGGTCCTTAAAGCTCGCATCCGAAAAATGAGAATAGCTATCAGTAAACCAGAAAGAAGCTGGGCTGACCAGAAACTCATAAATGCATTGAAAGGGAAAGCCCGTGAATGCCAGGAGGACTTGGCGAGATCTGAAGCCAGCTTGGCAAGGATTCGGGCCATATGGGAAAAGGGCACGAAAGAGCGAGCACTTTATATGCAGCAGATGAAGAGAGATTATGAGGGAAACGTCACTGTCCTGAGAGGAACAATAGCCACTGTCGAAGATAAGGTATTCAGGCAATCTAGAGATTACAGAGCAGATAGGAGCCCGATGGCACGGATGGAGGAACAAATGCATAAGTTTCAAGACCAACTCTTTCATAATTATCAAGTGCTGGAAACCCGGGATCAACATATAGGGCAGCTGCTGTGGAACAATGACAGGATTAGAGAAGAGATCGCAAGCATCATACATTACATTATAGCAAAATGCCGAGCGTGCGAGAACATGACCCGTACCACCTTTTTTGCGGCAGTGATGACATTCGTCAGGCAAATAATGAGTGATCTGGATAGGCTCCAAAGAGATATCGCACAAAGACTCGTGGCAAGGCCGAATGATGCCTCGCGGGCTCCAGGAAATTTTAAGGCATTAATGTACTCTTAATCTTTGTTTTGAGTCTGTATTTTCATCATTAAAGTTTGTAAGTCGGATTTTCTTCAAGTTTGCTTTTTTTGTCCTTTCAAAAGTTTGTAACTTCTTCCAAGTGTTATAAGAGCAGTCGTTTTGAAAATATTTGGCTACGTATTTTTCATCGGCCAGAACTACGCACGGTCTGATTCATGCGGGGACATGATACGTAGGCAATCCACATAAGATTTGACCACCACAAAAAGTACGAAAAAAAAGTAAGTAAATAAAATAAAGGAAAGTTTGAGAGACGTTGAAAGAAGAGGCACAATTGTGAAAAAGCCGGAATGACGCATGCAACTGAAGCAAATGCATGATAGAAATGGTTAACTTCCTAGGTGCATTGCATCCCAACGTACGACTGCATGTATGTCGAACTCTAAAAACTAACAAGTTTGTTGCATCCTCCAGAGAATTCAAACCGTTAGTTTATCTAAACCGTACTGGCATATTACCACTATCAGACCAGATCGAAGGGACAAATACCCGTGATCATGTCCAGCCCTGATCGAGAAGGAAACGCTGAGATAGAAGAGGTAGATGTGCAAGCGATGAAAGATGAGATGTATAAGTTGAAACAACAGATGGCTGAGATGTATTAGGCTTGGACAAGGGGTCAGCTACCACCAGCCTATCCCGCTAACCCTACTTTCCTCCCAATACCCGCCCGGTACCCGGAACAACTTATTTCGGATTTATCCCCTAATTTTCAACATCATCAGGGAACCACCTCCCAAACGCCACAAATCCCAAAAACAGTTCCATACCCTTCACCAATTACCCCTGTCTTTGTGGCACCTGCACCAGCCCCGCTTCTTAGGTCTTCAAGTGAGCCTGTGTTCCAAACACAAGATAATCAATATTACCCTCCCGAACCCACCTTCAAAGCACCCGAACCGTACCTCTATCATCCTCAACCTGGTATCTTCGCAGAACCTGAAAAGCAAACTAAGAACTCGGATCAGGAGGAAATGTTTCGAAAAGTAAAAAGCCTGGAGCAATCCTTCAAGAATATGCAAGGTTTGGGCGGCCAAGTCAGTGTGGTGTATAAGGATTTATGTTTGTTCCTCGATGTTCAGTTACCAGCAGGATTCAAGATGCCTAAGTTCAATCTGTATGACGGGCATGGTGATCCGGTGGCACATTTGCGAGGATTTTGCAGCAAAATGAGAGGGGCTGGTGGAAAGGATGAGTTACTGATGGCATACTTCAGCCAGAGTTTGAGCGGGTCTGCATTAGAATGTTATACGCAACAGGACCATGGTAGGTGGTATACCTGGGATGATTTGGCACAAGAATTCGCTGGCCACTTCCAGTACAATCTACAAATCATTCCAGATCGTCTGTCATTGATAAAACTGGAGAAAAAACCCAGAGAGAGTTTCAAGGAATACGGTTTCCATTGGAGGGAACAAGCTGCGAGGGTCGACCTGCCGATGAAAGAGGGAGAAATGGTTGATTACTTTTTGCAAGCGTTGGAGCCGACTTATTTTGGTCACTTGGTAACGGCAATTGGCAAATCTTTCAATGAGGTTGTAAAAATGGGCGGCATGATTGAGGAAGGACTTAAGTCCAACAATATCCTGAGTTGCTCAGCGATCAAAGCAACCACTCAAGATATCCAGAGCGGCACCAGGGGTGTGCTCGGGAAGAAGAAGAAAGAAGACATTGTGACGATCGAGTTGAGAGCCTGGCCCCGAAGCCCGTTGTCACACCTCTTTTTACGGTGCTTACACCCCGGCGAAAGGGAATATATATATAAGCATAAAAAGAGTTTTTCCAATTAAAGGACGGTCGGAACGGGATTGGTTATTTAAAATTTTCAGAGTCGCCACTTGAGAATATAATGGTATCTCAAGTCACCGAATTTGTCCCGAACCGAGGAAGGTTTGACTCTGTTATAGTCTGCGAACTAGAAATCCTAGGTAAGGAATTCTATTAATCCG
>MU751174.1:4228-26384 GCA_026770625.1 Nicotiana glauca | reverse complement strand
AAGCATCCACATTGAGCCAAACATAAGGGAAGAGCTAATCAAAGCACTTGTTGAATTCAAAGACGTTTTTGCATGCTCGTATGATGACATGCCAGGTTTAAGCACTGATCTAGTGGTTCACAAATTGCCCACTGACCCGGCATGCCCTCCCGTCAAGCAGAAATTGAGGAAGTTCAAGACAGACATGAGTGTGAAGATTAAAGAAGAAGTAACCAAGCAGCTGCAGGCAAAGGTTATTCGGGTCACTCAATATCCTGATTGGTTAGCTAATATGGTGCCAGTGCCAAAGAAAGATGGAAAGATTAGGGTATGTGTCGATTACCACAATCTGAACAGGGCAAGCGCAAAGGAAAACTTTCCATTACCCAACATTCATATTTTGATCGATAATTGTGCCGGACGTGAGATATGGTCATTTGTGGATTGCTATGCTGGGTATCATCAGATCCTGATGGATGAAGAAGATGCGGAAAAGACGGCTTTCATTACGCCGTGGGGGACTTATTGCTACCGGGTAATGCCGTTCGGCTTGAAGAACGCTGGGGCAACGTACATGAGAGCAATGACTACTGTGTTTCATGACATGATACACAAAGAGATTGAGGTGTACGTAGATGATGTGATCATAAAATCCAAGCGTCAGGAAGACCACGTAGCAGACCTAAGGAAGTTTTTCCAAAGACTTCGAAGGTACGACATTAAGCTCAACCCGGCCAAATGTGCATTTGGTGTTCCATCGGGAAAGCTGTTGGGATTCATCGTCAGTCGGCGAGGCATTGAGTTGGACCCGTCAAAGATCAAATCCATCCAAGAATTGCCACCGCCGAAGAACAAAACAGAAGTGATGAGTCTGTTGGGAAGGTTGAATTATATCAGCAGGTTCATCGCTCAACTCACGGCGACTTGTGAACCCATTTTTCGGCTACTGAAGAAAGATGCTGCGGTAGAATGGACGGCAGAATGTCAGGAAGCATTTGACCAGATCAAAGGGTATCTATCAAATCCACCTGTGTTGGTTCCACCCGAGCCGGGAAGACCGTTGATTCTCTATCTAACGGTCCTGGAGAATTCGTTTGGTTGTGTACTGGGGCAACACGACATTACAGGAAGAAAGGAGCAAGCCATCTATTATCTCAGCAAGAAGTTTACAGTATATGAGGTCAAGTACACTCAACTTGAGAAGACATGTTGCGCCCTAACTTGGGTGGCACCGAAATTGAAGCATTATCTGTCATCCTACACTACTTACCTCATTTCACACCTGGATCCATTAAAGTATATTTTCCAGAAGCCTATGCCCACAGGGAGGTTAGCGAAATGGAAAATATTACTCACGGAGTTTGACATCATCTATGTGATGAGGATGGCCATGAAAGCCCAAGCATTGGCCGATCACTTGGCTGAGAATCCTGTTAATGAGGAATACGAGCCCTTGAGGACATATTTTCCTGATGAAGAAGTGATGCATATAGATGAATTGGAATTGACCGAGGAACCAGGATGGAAGCTTTTCTTTGATGGAGCTGCAAATGCGAAAGGAGTTGGAATAGGAGCGGTACTTATCTCTGAAACAGGACATCATTATCCTGTTACGGCTCAGCTACGTTTCTATTGCTCCAACAACATGGCTGAGTATGAGGCATGAATTTTGGGCTTATGGTTAGCTGTAGACATGGATGTCCAGGACTTCTTGGTCTTGGGAGACTCGGACCATCTGGTGCATCAGATTCAGGGTGAATGGGAAACACGAGATTGAAGCTCATACCATATCGACAATGCTTGCATGATCTGAGTATGCGATTTCGATCAGTGGACTTTAGGCACATCCCAAGAGTTCATAATGAAGTTGCTGATGCTTTGGCCACCTTAGCATCAATATTGCATCACCTAGACAAGATTCATGTTGACCCGTTGCATATTCAGGTTCGTGATCAGCATGCTTATTGCAACATGATAGAGGAAGAAATGGATGGCGAGCCATGGTTTTATGATGTCAAGGAATACCTCAGGATGGGGATATACTCGGAGCAGGCCACCGGAGATCAAAAGAGAGCCATTCGGCGATTGGCAAATGGATTCTTTCTCAGTGGAGGAGTGTTATACAAAAGAACACCAGATTTAGGATGGCTGAGATGTATAGATGCTGGTCAAGCCACGACAGTGATGACAGAGGTACATGCTGGAGTTTGTGGGCCACATATGAGCGGATATGAATTGGCGAAGAAGATTCTCCGAGCAGGGTATTATTGGCTCACTATGGAGCGCGATTGTATCAGTTTCGTGCGAAAATGCCATCAGTGTCAGATACACGGAGATCTGATTCATTCTCCGCCGACAAAATTGCATACAATGTCAGCACCATGGCCATTTGTGGCATGGGGCATGGATGTCATTAGACCGATTGAGCCGGCAGCTTCCAACGGTCATAGGTTCATTCTAGTAACCATCGACTATTTCACTAAATGGGTTGAAGCGAAGACTTTCAAGTCGGTAACCAAGAAGGCAGTGGTGGATTTTGTTCATTCCCATATCATCTGTAGATTTGGGATCCCAAAGGTGATCATCACGGACAATGATGCTAATCTTAATAGTAGTTTGATGAAAGAAGTATGTCAACGGTTCAAGATTACGCACCGTAATTCCACCCCATATCGTCCCAAGGCGAATGGAGCGGTCGAGGCAGCCAACAACAACATAAAGAAGATATTGAGGAAAATGATAGAAGGGTCCAGACAATGGCATGAAGAGTTGCTGTTTGCATTGCTAGGTTATCCCACTACTGTTCGTACTTAAGTAGGTGCAACTCCTTATTTGTTGGTATACGGAACTGAAGCATTGATACCGGCAGAAGTTGAAATTCCGTCCCTCTGGATTGTCGCTGAGGCTGGGATTGATGACGATGAACGGATCAAAGTCCGATTGGTGCAGTTGAGCTTAATTGATGAAAAGAGATTGGCAGCAGTATGCCATGGCCAATTGTATCAAAGGAGGATGGCAAGAGCATATAACAAGAAGGTGCATCCCAGGAAATTTGAAATAGGACAGCAGGTGCTGAAACGAATCTTGCCACATCAGGCCGAAGCAAAGGGCAAGTTCGCCCCGAACTGGCGAGGACCATTCATTGTGACCAGGGTGTTATCCAATGGTGATCTATGTCTGACATATGTTGAGGGAAATGTATCGACATGGCTATCTATTCTGACGCAATCAAAAGATATTATGTGTAATTTCTTTGATTGTAATTGTTGTTTATTTGTTTGTTTGTTTGTACTTGGCATTTATCGGAGACTGAAATGACGGCGGCAATTTTTTCTACTATCCAAACACTTTAACCTTTGCTTCCCCCTTTGAGCCTTATTTATTCATTCATACCCCTCTCTTGGAATCATTAAACAAAAGAAAAGTCACAAGAAAGAAAACAAAGGAATCGTGTGAACTACGTTCGACCTGATCCCTCAAAGAGGATATGTAGGCGCCTCACGGCTCGGTCATAGCGTAATAAAAGTCAAAAGATCCTTAAGCAAGAAAACTGGGGCAGAAGTTATGTTTTTAAGTTTCGGGAAAGAAATTTGATTCCAAGAGTTGTAACATTTTTACTCATCAAAATTATTTTAAAACTCGTGATACCCTTTTCTTTTAAGCCATATATCAAGAATTTCAATCCCCAGCTGATGTCCAAAAAACCTCCCTATTAGTATCCGAGAAGTACCAAGTCAGGCAAATGGAAGTCGGGAATAACACTCTGATCCTCAGCGGAAAGAGGATCACAAGCTGAAGAGAATTGATAGTCGAAGAATCCTCAGCAGAGAGAGTCTTATCGGTAACACTCGAATGCCCAATTGATAAAGATAAAATGAGATAGTCTTATCGATGAAAACCTTCACAGGCACCATAAGGCGACGAAAGTTAAGAGAAATAAAATGAGAGAGTCTTATCGGTGAAAACATTCACGGGCACCATAAGGCGACGTTAGATAAGAGAAATGAGAGAGTCTTATTAGTGAAAACCCCTCGAAGTGCACTATGAGGCGACAAGGATATAAAAAGGGCAAACAAGATAAGATTGGCGGAAAGGATCCACATTCGGCAAAGAATTGGGTGCCTGCTCATCCCCAGCAAAAGGAGGCCATCAGAAAGATGGATTGATAAGTAGACTGGGTTGGTTAGATCCGGAATACACGTCATAATCGTTAGGATCGGTTATACCATTCAGATAAGTTCTTTTCCTTTTTATTCTCCCCAGCATTTGTTCAGAAAAACTTCTTCTTTTCTATCTTTTGAAGTCATCACTTTTCATTTCTTTGTTTTAAAAACTTTTTCTCCAGCAGTTTTTTTTTTAAAAAGATTTTTTCAGAGCTTACTACCAGTTGCCATAATGGTACAAAGCAAGATGTGAACAGGACAGGCCAAAGATAAGGCAATAAAACGGAAAAGACATTTGTTGCAAGACCAAATGATGAATTGGTCTGGAGTGTCAGGGAAAGTATGGAGAAAAGCAGAAAAACAATTGAGAAATTTGTGAATAACAATCCTCGGGAAGAAGGAGCATCCCCGGCAGATTTTCGACCCAGTTCCAAGAGGGTCAGACAACACAGAGCGGGGAAGGAAGAAAAAGAGAAACCATCCCCAGCGAGAATATCATCCCCAGCAAAGTTTTGGTGATGTAATAGAAACGCAGAGCAGGGAAGGAGAAAAGGAGAACCATCCCCAGTAGGAGCATCACAACCAACCACCACGTTTTAAACTAACAAGTTTTCTTTGATTTGAAATAGGAAAAAGGAAATGGCATTGACGGAAAGGCATGCCACGTGGAAGATTATCAAACTTGGGCAGAAAATTTTCTTTTCATTTGGAAAATTTTCTGGAATTCAGGTATCCACTTGGGAAAGAAGCCAGATAACACAAGGGAAGTGGTATTTGAACCAATATTTTCCCCAGCAGTGTTGAAAGAAGGAAAACAACAAGTTTTAATGAAGGAAGCTCTATCCCGTGTCATCCCCAGCAGTTAAAAGGGATGCAACACAGTAAGAAGGAAATGGTTGCAAAGAGGAACAATGGCAACACGAGTGCAGTTTTGAAGTTATTGAAGTCGGGAGCCCACCCGTAGAATGGAGGCGTTACCTTTATATTTTTGTTGAAGTCAGGTACCCACTTAAGGAATAAGGAAGATAACACAAGTTCTAAGGGAATGAGGAAAGCATCCCTAGTAAGAAGGTCACCACCGACCATCATTTTCAAAAAACTGAAGAAATTCTCTTTGATTTAAGACAGAGACGGAATGTATGCCCATATCAAGATCTCTACGTCATATCAAGCCCTTTACACTGCATCAATCTTTGTAATTACACAATCAAGCACCACATGTCAGGTTTGTCCACCTTCAAATAGGATATTTCGTGACTATCCGCCCTCAAATAGGATATATCGGGTCTATCCGCCCTCAAATAGGATATTGAATTTAATCCTTTCTCAGAAGGACATTTAATTTATTTCGACCCCAGTGGTCCTACTTGTATAAACATTGCCAAAATATATTTCATAAGTTATTGCCAAATGCATTTTATTTTCAAAGTTGTTAATGAAGGCAGGAGCCCGCCTAAAGAGAGGAGAGGCGATTTTATTTTCAAAATTGTTGTTGGAGTCAGGAGCCCACCTGTAAAATGGAGGAAAGCATTTAAAGTTAAAGATAGAAGGCAGTAATGCGAAGGGTCACAACAAAATACCCCCAGCATAAATTCTTCCGCAGAAATCAGAAGGAAGACTACAAGAGTAAGTTGAAGATAGATAAGATTTTGTAATTCCTAGTTTAGTCTAACTTCTTGTTTTTCTTTTAGCAGTTGGTGTAATAAGGAGGTTGGCAAGAAATAGCCGCAGCGGCAACAACAGCAGTAAACAGCGAAATCACAGTTTCACGGTAGTCCCAGCTACCAAAACATCCCGAACTACATTGACCTGATTCTCTTTTAGCCAGGGATATGTAGGAGACCTTTTGAAGCAAAGGTTCAGTCAAATCTTTCAAAAATGCTTCATACGGAGTACTCAAACGGGCAAAAATCGCTCGTATCCACTCACTTTATCTTTGCACGAAAACTCTTCGTGTTTAGGGGCAAAGAGGGGCAGCTGTAAGCACGTGATTTTTGCCTAACATGAATTACTCCCACAAAATCAAAACAAAAATTGTCTATTTTATTGTGTGCATTTCGTGAATTTTTTCGTGATATTTTTAGTAATTGTTTGCGTTTGTGTGTGCATGTTTAATTTTTTAAATCAATAAAAATACAAAAATATGTCGCATTTGCATTTAGGATTTAATTCTACCATTGTGAGTAATTAAATTTGTTTTATAAAAATGAAAAATCATAAAAAATATGTATTTCTTGCATTTTAGTGTTCAATGTCAAAGTTGTATGATTTGATATTTAATTACTCATGATAATTATTATTTAAAGTTAATTAGTATTTTAAAGTTGATTTGGGATTATAATGTGATTTAGGAATATTAGTATTAATTTTGGGAAAATATTTAGAAAATAAAAGAAGGGAAATAAAGAAGAGAATTCGGAATTGGATCAAACCCCATATTCTTGAGAAGGCCCAAACCAAAACACACCCAAACCTACCCAAACAAGCCCAATTTCGTGACCCAGTCTGGTCCAGCCTTTGAACTCAACCAAACGACACAGTTTCGGTGTCAACCAATCTCGACCATTCATCACTTTCGATCCAACGGTCCAAAAGCCCTGACCCAACCCGTTTAACTTACCCGACCCGCTTTTCCGTGAATCGATCCAACACCCCTTGTAGCCAAACTACCCCGTTTTAATTAACCAATCAATCAGAGCCATTGGATTCCATTTATCCAATGGCCCTAATTAATTGGTTAATTCTAATATACCAAACCCCCTAAACCCATTACCCCTAGAACCCCTCCCCCCTCGTTCAATTCATCTCTCAGACCTCCCATGTAACGCCGCCGCTGACCGCCCGCTGGAAATCGCCCACAGTAGCGGTCAGTCACCAAACACCCCCAAAGTTACACCACTTCTCCCCCTTGACCTCCTCTTTCCCAATCCCTATTTATTTCCTCTCGAATCCGAGCCTAGCCCGTCGAATATCGATTTTAAGCCACAAAGCCTAGAGCCGCCATAAGATTTTCCGGTGGCGGCGCCACCTCTAAACTGTACCAAACCAACACCCAATAATCTCCTTTACCTCCTCGTCCCTAATCCCTAACCAAATTGGCTCGAATCCGAGTAAAACACGTTAAATGGCGGATCTAGGTTTCACCGATTTGAGACTGCTTCGAAGTCGTCAGGGTCAAGTTGGTTTCTCATTAGTGTTATAGGCCTGTTTCTGACGAAATAGGCATATAATACTAACTGGAAACCAATTTTGAAGGCATGTTGATTAGAATCCGAAAATCAGTAAGTTCTTCAAGTTTCTTTTTATTTTCTTTTTATTTTTTGTTTGTTTTCTATTGTTGTTATTATCTGGTGCATTTGAGTTTCGTTATTTTTCTATCAATTACTTTCTCCTCCTCCTACGGACCTTTTTCTGGTCCAAATTTTCATCAATGTGTTAATTGGATTTTATAGTCATTTGGATTTAGGAAATCACTCGAACCCCTGTATGTTTGGTTTCACTCTGGATTTGTTTCTTCCTTACCTTGTTGAGTATTTCGAGTTTATGCAAGTTCAGTAGTAATTGTATAAAATTGTGATCGTCTAATGTTAATGTTGGTTCATAATTGTCTTATTATGTTTCCCTTTCCGTTGCCAATGAGTTTGTTACATATGAATTCATAATATTACAATATTTCATTCATTTTGTCTAGGTTTAGTTTAGAATTGTGAATATAGCCAGTTATTCCCATATACATGTGCATCTTAGTAGTTTAATATCAGTTTGCTATTTGATCTGAGCTGTGTAGTTTGAGTTTGCTGTTTGATTTTGATTAAGGAAATTGGTTATAGCTGAAAGGTAGAATAAATCACATGGATAGTTTAAAGGGTAGTTTGGGAATTAAATTACCTAGTAATTAAACTAAAGGCTGCTATTAGCTAAGTGGAAACATTCCTTAGTGGGAATGACACATTGCTGATTTTAAGGACTAAAAATAGGCACTATTGATTAAATTAATGAGCACTAAGGTAATGGGGTAATAAATAAACGAAAAGCTGAAAATAGTGGGGATAAAGAGGAGTAATTGAATGCCTATTAAAGAGCTGAGACACACACATACAAAAAAAAAGACACTGAAGAAAAATACTCTGCAAAAGCTGAGAGCTTAATAGAAAACACATAGAAATACAGAGGGTATTTGGGAGTATAGATACATTTGGATAGTCTTGAGGTCTCTAGCTATTGAGTCATAATCTCCTGTTAAAAGTTCCCTTCTTTTGAATTTTCAGAGGATTGTTAGTTGATTCCGAGTGGTGGTAGTCTAATTAAACTTGTTTTGTCGAAGTTTTGGGTTGCTGGAAGTTCAAATTGTTCCTGGGTTCAATTTAAAGGATATTTGGGTATATTTGAATCTGTTTTTGGATTGATCCATTAATTTTGTTGGTTCAAAACCCTTCTGAACTTTTCCTGGATTGATAAAAAATATTTCTGGGCTGAAACTGGATTGATTGGTATTGCTGGTGGTTGTTTGCTGTGTTAATCTGCTGCTGCTGACTATTCCTTCTCTTTTTCATTGTATTCCATTTCCAGCTACACACTCTAAAAACCATGTGTTGATGTAAAGCTTGAATTGGAGTTTGAAGTTTAAATGAAATAGAAAGCAAGTTGATGATTAACAGTCGTTGTTTTACTGTTTTATTAGTCCCTTGACTATAGTTAGTTGTATAAATTGTAGAATGAATAAGTAAGTAGTGGATTTGTTATTTACTTAGATTTCATCTCTAATTGGTGCTTGTATTATATAGCAGTACGACAGGAACTGTATGGAACTGTACAGATTTTTTTTATCTTTCAGACTAGTTCCACGTAGCTAAAAATAAGTTCAAATGGTTTTTGTATCAATCTGTTATCCAGTAATCTGTTATGAAATAGTTAATCGTATGAGTGATTAAGGATAGTTCAAAATAATCTGAAAAGTAGTGTTCAACCTGTTCGCATATAGTGTTAAACGAATCCATATAATCAAAGTTGTTTTATTCGAATCATGTTTTCCAGTTTAATTGTTACCTTAGTAGTAGTATACTAATTTACCAGTAGATTAAGAAATGAGGAAGCCCAAGCTGTAGGAGTTAGAATCAAATCCGATCAAATCATATATCAAACCTCCTTCCTTGGATTTTAGTGAAGTAATTAGGTTCAATGAGGCCTTAAATTTCCTGCATAACGGTCGAATAAAAATCAGTTTTTAGTTTTATGTGTAATCGATTGATAAACTGGGCGTCAATTTGAATGAATGTTACTTGCCTATCGTAAAAAATCTGTTTTGATAACATCGGGCTTCCCTGAGTCTGCTCGAGGCCCTATTTGGGTTTAATTGTTGAATAAGAACACATGGTTTAATACAATATAATTTTGGGCTTCGAGTTAGGTAGCGGGTTCAAATTAAGAGGGTCCCCCCTTCTTCTTGTTTGAACTCGGACTTGAGCTCGAGTCACGTATTTATAGTTTGTAATTAATTAGGACCTTTTCTTTATCTTTAGAGACAAATAAGTAGAGAATCATAGTCACTTTAGAATTGGCCTTTAAATAAAAATGAGACGAGCCTCGCCGAACGAAGTACATAGCTGCGGGGCCCTTAATAAATGGTTATAATAATTGCTTAGATTTCAGGACATGTCGTTTAACGAATTCCACGGCCTTCCTCAAAAATAATAATATGCTAGTTGCTTTAGGCGCGTATTTAATAATATTACTTTCCTAAATTCGGGTGCACATTTATGTGACCCAAATCCAAATCTCAACGGAGTCGAGGTGTGTCAACAACCACGGGTACATTGACTGTGACGTGGTCCGAGATACATTTTTACAACGTTACAATTCTTTGTTAAAATAATAATAAAAGTGGTAAAAGAGTTATAACTTGCATATAAGTGCATAATAGTTAAAATCAGATAAATAAGCCGAATATAACAGTTAAGCGACCATGCTAGAACCACGGAACTCGGGAATGCCTAACACCTTCTCCCGAGTTAACAGAATTCCTTATCCGAATTTCTGGTTCGTAGACTGTAATACAGAGTCAACTTTTTCCTTGATTCGGGATTCAAACCGGTGACTTGGGACACCATAAATATCTCAAGTGGCAACTCCATTTCTTAATAATAAATCCCATTTCGATTGACCTTTAATTGGTAAAACTCCCTCTACCACGCCCTTCGCGGGTTGCGGTAGCTGAAAAAGGAGGTGTGATAGGTATCAATAGTTGCCTGGCCACCACAGACCTGCTTTCTTCTTCTCTATCTTCCCTATAGTTGTTTTTTAGATTTTTCCCAGACTATGTTAGTCTTGTTGTTATTAGACCAGTGTGTAGTAGTGGATCATGACTCAGTGAATCCCCAATGTTTGCGGCTTCACTTTCCGCATTTCTATTCTGAGTTTAACTCTTATATCCTTTATGAAATTCTACTATACAAGATGTCTTTTGGCGTATATTTTAATGAATTATTGTAGTATTGTGATAGTCGACTGGCCTATTACTATTGATAGGAGCCATCACGATAGGGTCGTGACAATACCAATATCCCACAACAGTTCATAACAGCATAATACAAGTAATAAAAGAGGTATATTAGGAGTAAAAATGCTCAGCTCGTTCACAGTTCCAGAAAATAGTCATGTTTTTAAAGTATCTCAGTGTAAACCCAATTTATCAAAAATGCCAAAAATACTAGTAAGTTTGAAAATTGTAATTTTTCCAAATATCCTTTCCACAATAAATAAGATATTTCATGTTCTTTCCAGATAACGTGTGAAATACCTCTCTATGCCCATATATCAATGTGTGTAAAAAATCATGAATGATGTGATATCGTACAGCATGAGGAAAAATTCATCTTTATGCATATATGTCATATGTGCATGCTAATGCTATGTATCTCAGAAATGAATCATGTACTCACACTCTCAGAGTACTCAATTTTACTGTCTCACACTTTCCATCATCATGCTCAACAACTTGGTAATGTATATGGCCTATATAGCCCAGGGAAGATCCATCCCGGAATATATAACTCACTGACCACCAGTCACTCAGTACCGAGAAAGGCTTATCCGGCCCCATGGAGAAGATCCATCTCTAGGTATATAAATGATTCGGAAAATATCCTTGTCCATGGAAGATCGAACCCTTAATATAATCAACCGCACTCACTGGGGGTGTGTACATACTTCGAAGGGGCTCCTACAGCCCAAGCGCTATCATAAACCAGATCCAGGCATAAATCAATATAACATGTTGCAGCTTGCAGCCCGATCCCATAACTGTCACTCATAATCAAGCTCTCAGCCTCACTCAGTCATCAATCTCTCTAATCTCACTCATGGCCTCACAATGCCATAAAATCAGCCCGACAACAATGATATGATGTATCAATAAACAACAACTGAGATTGAGATATGATATGAATTCATGAATATGACTGAGTACGAAATATCAATAAAATCAGTGAGATGATAGCATGAAACGACCAATATGGATCCTAACAATATCAACATAAAGCCTAAACATGATATTTAGCATGATTGACAGCTCAATTACTTTATCACATGTGAAAATATAAATATCAACTAAATAGGGCTACTATATAGCGCCATGGAAACAACGGATTCACAATTCACATAGTGCACACCCACACTGTCACAGCCCAAAATCCCAACCATTGGGACCGTGATGGCGCCCAACGTTACACTTGCTAGGCAATCAACCGTTAGAGATTTATTAGCCAATCCTTTTACGTTTCGGTGATTAACAATAAGCAAGCTATAACAAGTCGAAATGAACGTGGAAGTACATAAATGAAAACTTTGACTATATGCTATTACCACCCAGAATCTGAATTCACAATTCACGAACATTCTAGGATTTTTCTACAAGTTTTTGTCCAAAAGAAAATACAACTGTTTGCAAAATAAGGAAAATAGTAAAGTATGAGGTGTAGAAGGGGACGATAGGGCCTGCGGACGCCGACAGGTCTCACTTGGGTCTCCTAGCTGATAAATCCTATAGCTAACCTCTCGATCAGCTTAAACCAGCTCCAAAATTTGCACAAGAAATGCAGAGTGCAGTATCAGTATAACCGACCCCATGTACTGGTAAGTGACGAGCCTAACCTCAACGAAGAAGTGATGAGGCTACGACGGGGCAATCATAATATAACCTGCATACAGTATATAATAAAAGTAGAACGAAAGACGGGATAAAATATAGCAGTAACTTGCAAGAAGTGAATACAGTTCTCGAAGCATATCATTAGTGTTCAGCTACTACCAACAATTAAGTGCAATTTAAGACTACCGTACAGCTAACACCGTCAAGGCAAAGTATCAATATATAGGTTGTTGCGGTGTGCAATCCGATCCCACCGTACATCTAATATTCCTCCATTATTTCCTCTTATTAAAATAAACAACAGAATATAAATAGAATTGTTGCGGCATGCAACCCGATCCCACCATATCACAATAATCACATTCAGAATTCACCCTTATTACACCACAATTCACCCTTATTACACCTCAATTCACCCTTATTACACTTGTTGCAGTGCGCAACCTGATCCTACCATATCAGTATCAGTTATTCAGTATGTACATCAATTTCACAATTCAATTCACATAACCCTTCACAAGGCTTAACTTCCAACCAAATAATAAGAAAGCTTGTACACCACGAAACTTTACACAAATAATACTACTCAACTAGACTAATCCAGAATATATCATGAAAGTATCAATAACCAGCCTAAGCAAATAAAAGGAGACACCGAAGCTACAATATAACTAATGCCTTCAACAAAGAGAAGCAATGTCTATCAGGTAGCAATTAAGCATGGAAATACAAGTAAAGCATATAGCAGTTATGACAGGGAAAGAGACAATATGAGAAGAACGGGAAGGAGATAGGCAAAAATAGATAAATTTGCAGCGTATCAGTACTCGTTGCCTCACATATGAACCGCTCACATGGATTTCATAAAGCAAATAAGTCAAGGGTTCTTAATCCCTTGAGTCAAAGTTAGAAACGACACTTACCTCGCTCCACGGGCAACTCAATGATCAATTACCGCTTTTCCTCTAGTATCCACCTTCAAACCTCTTGTATCTAGCCACAATTAACTCAATAACATCAAATATTGCTACAGGAATCAACTACAATGCATAAATTTAAATTTCGCAAACTTTCCCCTAAAAGCCAAAACCCGGCTCTGGGCCTGCTTGGTCAAAACTTAAATTTAAACCAAAACTAGATTAACCATTCACCCTGAGCCCGGATATATAATTCGTTTTGGAATCCAACCTCTATTTGAGGCTAAATCCCCAAATTTCAAAATCCGTAGTTTCTACCCAAAATTCTCCAATTCCACCATGAAAACTTTAGATCCTAGGTTAAAATCTTGTAAAATGAAGTGAAAGATTGAAAGAAACTAGTTTAGGATCACTTACCTAAGATTTGGGGAAGAAAGGTTCTCTAGAAAATCACCTCTTGTGTTATAGGTTTTGAAAATTTGAAGGATGGGAGAAAAATCCCGTCCAAGTCAGTTTTACATAGCTGCAGATGTCGCAAATGCGACCTTGGCATCGCAAATGCGGAACCCGCAAATGCGAGAAATCCATCGCATTTGCAAGGTCCCCCACACTACTGCTTCCTTCACAAAAGTGAAGAAATGCTCGCAAATGCAAGCTGAGTTAACCGTAAATGTGACCAATTGATCGCAAATGCGAAGAATGCCTCCCCCTATCCCCATCCCAAATGCGGAGGAAAGTTCGCAAATGCGAATATAAGGTTCAGAGATCGCAAATGCGAACTCTTCAGAGATCGCAAATGCGATGATTGACCTCGCATTTGCGAGGTCTGAGGCCTACAACAAAAATCTTATGCACCAGCAGTGTTCTAAGTGCTATTTTCACTCTGTAGCCTATCCGAAACTCACCCGAGCCCTCGGGGCTCCAAATCAAACATGCACACAAGTCTAAAAATATCATACAAACTTGCTCGCGCAATCAAATTGCCAAAATAACACCTAGAACTACGAATTTAGCACCAAATCAAATGAAATTCTCAAGAACACTTTAAAATTTCTATTTTCTCAACTGGAAGTCCGAATCATGACAAACCAACTCCGTTTCTCCCCAAATTTCACAGCCAAGTTATTAATATTATATTGGACATGTACCGGGCTCTGAAACCAAAATACGGACCCGGTATCAACAATGCCAAACATCAATCAATTCTTTAAAACCATTAGATTTTCAGATTTTTAATTTTTAACAAAAATTCATAACTCAAGCTAGGGACCTCAGAATTCGATTTCAGACATACGTCCAGGTCTCATATTTTATTACGAGCCCACCGGGACCATCAAAACACGGATTCGGGTCAGTTTACTCAAAATGTTGACCGAAGTCAACTAAAATCAACTTTTAAGGCAAAAATTCTTATTTTTATCAACTTTCAACATAAATGATTTTCGGAAACACTCACAGACTATGTACGCAAATCGAGGAGGGTAAAATGAGATTTTTAAGGCTTAAGACCGCAGAATCGAGTTCTAAAACATAAGATAACCTTTTGGGTCATCACATTGTCCACCTCGAACGGATATAGAAGAGTACCTGAGCTGGTAAAAAGGTAGGGATATGTACTCCGCATATCGAACTCGGACTCCCAGGTAGCTTCCTCAATAGGCTGACCCCTCCTCTGCACTCGAACTGAAGGATAAGTCTTCTATCTCAACTGACGAACCTGCCGCTCTAAATTAGCTACCGGCTCCTCCTTATAGGTCAAATCCTTGTCCAGCTGGACAGTGCTGAAGTCTAACACGTGGAATGGGTGGCCATGATACTTCCAAAGTATGGACACATATAACACTAGATGGACCGCTGATAAACCAGGTGGCAACGCAAGTTTGTAAGCCACCTCTCCTACTCGCTCAAGAAACTCAAAAGGCCCGATGTAACTAAGGACACATGATTTCACCTAATACCAATTGATAAATATAAAGATCAGTAATAGAAATCGACAATAAGATCAAGCAAATCAGTGTTTGAATGGAATTCAGCCCTCGAGCGTGGATACCCTCAAACTGATTGGTGCAAGAACATTTAAAAATATAACAAGTTGATGAACAAGAATATGAACTGAAGAGAATGTGTTATATTGCTTTGATACGTGAGAACAGTGTGTGAATATAAGGTGTCTACAAAATGATTGTAATCCTCTTTATATAGTAAAGGAATCATATCTATGTTACAATTTTAATTACGGAAGTAAATCACGTGATTAGCCTAAACAATCGCCCTTGATTTGATCTGTTCCGGAATTTTCGCCATGATCTTTGACTGGTCACAAATATCTCATTTTTCTGTTATTGCGCTTTGCTCGAAGTCTGCCCTATTTGGTCTCGATCGCTACTGGCCTCGATCTTGACAGGTACCTCGATTCTCGGACTCGGTTTTTTGTCCTCATGCTCTGGTCTGATCTATTACGAGGCTGACCTTCTATGCAACTCCATGGTCTCGATTAAATAATAAAATTCGGTGGGCCTGATTTTAACCGTACACAAATACATATATTCTTGTTGGGTGTTTAAAAATTGGGAGTATAAAGTATCATGTAAATTATTTATTTACTTATTAAACTCAAAAATAATGAAGTATAATTATACCCTACGATATTTGGTCTTAATAGGTTTTTTGGGGAAAGACAAAAGATAATTTGTACTTTTGATATTTTATACATGTATAACTAATATATGGATTAGTTATTCCATGTTAGTGGTGTGATAAGGTAATAAAACAATTAGTGTACAGAATAATATGTAAATTAGTTATCCTACATCTAAAACCATAACGAAATAATGTATTAAACACATATTCTTATATCATAATTAATTGTCTTATACACCATACCAAATGACCAGAGGTAGATCCACCTCTTTAGGAAAGGGTGGCATGGAACCCACTAACATGATAAAAATTTTATATACCTATGATGAAGTTTTCTTAAACTAGGTTATTATGTCGTAAACTAGACAAATGTGTCATAACTGGTAGACCTTTTCGGAAACTTTTCTCATGTGTAAAATTCAAGTTGGAATTTATCTTGAACCTTATCCAACTTTCCCTTTTCTTTGTGTATTTTACTTTCTTCTTTTATTATCATATCCCCTTTCAGCTACCTCCCAATTTTTTATTTGTCGTTTTAGTATTCTTATATATATATATATATGTGTGTATATATATATATATATATATATATATATATATATATCTTTCTCTATTCTATTATTTTATATGTGGTATCTAGCAAGAACACTCAAAAAAGAGACTTCAAAACTTTAAAATTATATAAAATAAGCATTCCTCTTAATCTTAAATTTATGAGTCTTTTTTTTCAACTCCAAAAATACATGGGTCTTAATGAGAATTTTCGAGCCTTTCAACAATTAACCAATTGAACCATTGTGATGACCCAAAAGATCATCAGTTGTTTTAGAAATAAATTCAGTATTCCGAGGCCTAAAAATATCTCTTTTACCTCATCTTGATTTGTGTGCGTGGTCCGGACCTATATCCGAAAAGCCTTTAATGTGAAAAGATAAAAATTGAAATGTTTAGAGTTAAAAATTTAATTTTTCTTCGACTTTGGTCAAAATTTTGAGCAAATGGATCCGGATCTGTATTTCGACGATTCCGGGAGGTCCGAAGTAAAATATGGGACTTGGGCGTATGCCCGAAAATAAATTTCGAGGTCCCAAGCCTTAGAAATTAATTTTTAAAAGAAATTATTTTGCTGAATTATCTAAGAAATGAAGAAAAGAATAAATATTTGAAACCATTGTTATCAGACCCGTATTTTAGTTTCGAAGCTTGGTACAAACTTGTTATTGTATTTGAATAATAACTGTGAAATTTGGTGAAAAATGGAGTCTATTTGACATGAGTTGGACTTCCGGTTGATGAGTTATAAACTTTGAGTGTTCTTGATGAATATGTTGAGTTTTGATGTTTAATTCACGATTTTACATGTTATTTTGATTATGGGATTGCACGAGTAGGTCCATATACTATTTTTGAGTTAGTATGCACATTTGATTTGAAGTTCCGAGGGCGCGGGTGAGTTTCGGGTTGGTTCCGGGATATATTAGGCTTTAAACATAACTGTTGCAGGTTCAGAGAAGTGCAGATCTCTGAACCCACCAGTGCGGTCTACATTGATTTTGTGTTGTCCGCGGTGGGGGCTTTGCAGCCGCACCCGATTTTGTGCGGTCCGCACAGGTTCACTAGTCTGACTTCGTAAGCCAATACCTTTTGATCTACAAGGAATTTTGAGATGGTTCAAAAACGAAAGTTTTAGCCCTTTGTGTCTAGTGTCCAGAACAGTAAAGAAATTACAATTTGGACATCTGTAAAGAAAGTTATGACCAAAATATTAAAGCATGACACTGCCATCAACATGGTGAGCTCCGCGGCCGCACTCTTTTTTGTGCGATCCGCACAGGGGGTCTGAGAGGGGTATATTTAAACGGAATTTTTAGTTATTTTTTATTTTTTAAAACCCCAAAAATATAAGAGGGAATTTTTCAAACAACCTTTCTTCTCCAAAATATTACTAAATAATTTCTGACTCATTTTCTTTACTCTTTAACTGCTTTTTACAAGATTTCATCCTAGAATCTAGGGTTTTCATGGTGAAATTGAGAATTTTGGGTAAAACCTAAGAATATTAAAATTTGGGGATTTTGACCTCAAATTGAGGTTGGATTCCAAAACTAATTATATATCCAGGCTCGGGGCTAAATGAGAGCGGGTTGCACTTCTGCAACGATAATATATGAAATAGGATCGGGTTGCACAGCTGCAACAAGATATATGAAATGGGATTGGGTGGGATTGGGTTGCACGCCTGCAACAAGATATATGAAAGGGGATCGAGTTGCACGCCTGCAACAAGATATATGAAATGGGATCGGGTTGCACGCCTGCAACAAGAAAGAGATGAAAGTGAATACTGTGTTTGTTTTTTCTTATCCTTGTTAGAAGACTGTGTTTGTTTATCTTATTCTTGTTAGCAATTGAATTTCGATTTCTCTACATTCCTCTTTGGCATTGTGTTTTATCTGATACTCCCCGCAGCATGTTTTACCCCTACCTTCTTTAATTGTAAATATCTGCCTTTATTTTCGCTGTATATAATTTAACTACACAGGTTTATTGGTAGTCAGATTCTAGCCTCGTCACTACTTTGTCGGGGGTAGGCCAGATACTTACCAGCATATGGGGGTCGGTTGTGATGATAGTAAACTTTGTAATTTTTTGTGCAGATTATAGTGCCGTAGATTTCGGACCGCGGTGAGATTGTTGTTTCATGTTCATCAGGCGTCCGCAGGCCTTGGTGTCTCCTTCCATCTATTATTCTTGTTTCTTTTGTATTCTCAGAGACAGTATTGTATTATTTCTTTCGTACCTTTAATTGTAGTACTCTTAGACAGTATGTGAAGTTTTGACACCAGTCTTGGGTAGATTTGTTATGGAATGGTATTACTAGTGTTATTAGAACTTGCAATTTAACCTTCCTCTTATTGAATTTTGTTGATTATTAACTGTTAGTTCTTAATTGTTAACGAATCTAGAATGGAAACAGGATAAATAATTCAGTTGATTGGCTTGCGTAGCTTTCACTAGTAGGGGCCATCACGACTCCCAATGTTCGGTAAACCGGGTCGTGACATCGATTGAGATCAAATTTTTTTCATCTTTTTTTGATTATATCATAAAAATTATGTTATTATATCGTTATTAAATATAATTTAAATTTTTATTTTATGATAAAAATTTCGTAAGCATTGCTTATAAAATATGAGACTTATGATTTTTATTTTTGGAACTAGTAGTTTATTTAAGTTTATACTTATGGGAATAATTAATTTATTTTTAAAATTTTCTTATTCTGATTGATGTAATTCCTTTATTGAAGATTTTATTTTACTTGTGTAAATTTATTTTTAATATACAAAAAAAGATGTAATTTTCTAGTGAAAATATTAAATTTACTTGTCTTGTTATAATAAAGGTGTTATTCCTTACTTAAAATGCTAATTATGTATTTTTTTCGACATCTGAGATGTAATTTTTCTATTGCAAATAAAAAATATCTATTAGGTTGACCCGAATAAACTTAAAAAAATTAAATAAACTACCTAATAAATTTCGTATTAGTTACAACATAATATATATTAAAAGATGTTATGACACGCATATCCACCCCTCGAAATGACCATCTAATGTATCGTCAGTCGACGTATGAAAAGGGACAAATGAGTCCTTTGATTTAATAGAAACTAATGAATTTATCCGCGCTTCGCACGGTATAAATATCGTAATATCTTTTCTAATATTGCATATTAGAAATATATTGTTCGTCAAAGCTAAATATATTAGACTTCAAGTATTAGCCCATTTTAAATATAATTTTATTTCATCATTTGGGTTTTATTATCTTCTAGAGATGGTTGATACCTTTACCAACGACTTATATAAAGGAAACTATTTTTTTTTTCTCATCTTTTATCTTTTCCTTTTTTTTCTTTCTTTTTTTTATTTTTTAATTTTAATTTCTCGCTTGCCTGCACATTTTTTAAATAGAAAAGTATGTCAAATATTATTCTCCAAAATTAGTCTAATAAAATTAAGCTACTGATATTGCTGGGTGCCAACATATTCAATTTCTCATAAGCACATGAAAAACTCTTGGATTGTTAGCTCTCTCATAATATTTGATACATTGCCTAAGTATTGTTCTTTTTACTCGAAAATACACGCGCTAAACTATTAATAAATACTCAAAAAAGAAGGTAAAGAATTATTCAATTCAGATTGAGAAAAGAAGGAAAAGGCTCTGCCATGGAAAGCGAAGCCTCATCTATGTTGGCTTTGACCTTTTTACCTTATGAGTTAAAACTGGAAGAGGTGATAAAATTGTGAGTCATTAAAGAACATGACATTGATGAATAAAGTTTGACTGAAGAACTTTCAAAGAATACCGCTAGTGGTGAAGGAAAGAAAATAGAGAAAGAGATTGCAAGTGTCTTAAAAAGGAAGAAATAAGGTCGAATTTTAACACGTTAATAATACCAAAATTAAATATTTTGGTGTGAAAGGAAGATAAAAAGAATGACTCTTGGGATTTCCAAATAAAATAGAAGGAAATATACTGACAAAAGAGAAAAAATATAAATGTGTTTACTAAGTACGAACATAAGAGAAATTACACAATATTTACATCAGAAAATTTTCATATACTTTATAGGGAAAATATAAAATTGAAAGAAGGCAAAAAGGGGAAAAACAAATAAACTCCAATATCAGCAAAAGCCATCAATAAAAGAATCAATTAGCATCCCCTATCTTATTTCTTATCTTTTTTTCTTTCTTCTTCTTTCGTTTATTCTTTTCTTTCCTTATTTTTGTTTTTCTTCTTTTTTTTTTCTCCTTATTTTCTTTCCTCTCCATTTCTTTCTTTGTGCAAATTGGCGTTTCCCTCCTCTTTCATGATAGAATAATGGTGTAAAAGAAATTGCCTTTTTGTAACTTTGAACGCTGCGATTTCTGGGAAAAACGTTACCGTTGTGGTTTCTCCTCTTTTCAAACATTACGGTCTTTTCTGGAAAAAGTGGCGTACTGCTCTAATTAGTTGGACCTTGCCATATGTGGTGGTCTTAGAAATCAAAATGTGAAACTTGATTACACGCACTGAGTTAATATATAGTCGATTAATTACAGATTGTTGTCACGTTTCATTACCAAGGCGTCGTTTCAATTTGCGTCGTTTCAATTTGCGTCGTTTTTTCATTAACTGCTGAAACGGTTAGATTTTTAGAGAACTGAAGAACAGTTTTAAGATTTTTTTTAATTGGCAAAAAAGCAAAAAACCAGGAAAAAAGATAAATAGGAATCCTCAACTATGGAGGATGCCACAGCAGCTCTATTATTCCCTGAATTATATATATATATATATATATATATATATATATTTGAGGCGACCAAATACTAAAAATAAATGCCCCAAAGTGAGACAAAAATAAGGGAAATAGAAAAAAGATACGCCCCCTACGCTCACCATTCTAGAAACCCTTAACTTAATTTTTATCTTACCATTTTTTATGGTACGCAATGCTTTATTGTTCATTTGTTCTCAAATATTACTGTCAAAGGATGTAGCGCAGTAGATAGACTGCTCCTTCTTTAACTAGAGGTCTAGGGTTTGAACCCTAGGTATGAAAAAATTCTTAGTAGATAGCGCTTCTCCCCGAATGGAGCTCTACGTATTGCAAATCTGGATATAGTCGGGCTCCGATGCGGATATCGGATATCGGGTAGGAAACCAAGAAAAAAATTGTTCCCAAATATTAGTAATTTTGACTTACTAAATTTGTTAATAATTAATGTTTTAGAAAAAAAATTATTATTTATTAATTTTTTTCCAATTTATTCTTACTGTTATAATTAACAACAACAACAATCCCAGTTTGATTCCAATATGTAGAGTCTGGGGAGGGTAGTCTGTAAGCAGACCTTACCCCTACCTTATTAGGGTTCGAATCCAGGTGGCGGGGTTTTTCTTGGTTGAATACGGAAAAAGAGGACTGCCTTTTTTGTTTTGCTTCGCTAGGTCGAGGTAAGTAAGGTATACGAAGGAAAAGCATATTTGACAATGAAAGTGACCAAAGGTATTCGTTTTTCAAAAACTTTAGCTTGTACAAAAACACAGCAGGCCCTTCTTAAATCCATGTGAATTCCTCTTTGTAGTTTTTCATTTCACAAGGCCCGTGAAATGATTTGACTTCCACAATTCATGAATAAGATTGGGAATATCAAAAGAAAGGGAGTCTCACTAATTCTTTTATTGTGGATATGAATATGTAATTCGCCTCCGAAGATTAATGACGAAAGGTTGCTTTGTTTATCCGCAATTGAAA
>MU751172.1:10157-45132 GCA_026770625.1 Nicotiana glauca | reverse complement strand
TTGGAATTTTAAAGGACACCACAGATCTACAGAAATGTTTAAAGAGACGGACTTGGACAGGTTTCCAAAGCAAACAGGTTTGGACAAAGCGTTCTAACTGACAAATTATCACTCATATTAGGCGAGTTTGAACTCCTATAGGAATGATATCTATATCTTGATTTTTAAGACTCATTACTGTCATTGAACTAATGAGGGGATGAATATTCGATTTCCCTACAGTTTGCCTAGCGTTTTATGTGTCTCCTATAGGCATGATCTCTATCGTGATTACAATGAAAAGTCCTATGGACATGATTTCTAAAGGATATGCAGTATTAAAGTCCTATAGGCATAGTTTCTAAATGATTTGCAATATTAAAGTCCTATAGGCATGGTTTCTGAATGAGGTGTAATATTAAAGTCCTATAGGCATGGTTTCTAAATGATTTGCAATATTAAAGCCCTATAGGCATGGTTTCTGAATCAGGCGCAATATTAAAGTCCTATAGGCATGGTTTCTGATGATTTGCAATATTAATGTCCTATAGGCATGATTTCTAGATGATTTGCAATTTTAAAGTCCTATAGGCGTGGTTTCTAAATGATTTGCAATATTAAAGTCCTATAGGCATGGTTTCTAAATGAGGTGCAATATTAAAGTCTTATAGGCATGGTTTCTAAATGATTTGCAATAGTAAAGTCCTATAGACATAATTTCTAAATGATTTGCAATATTATATAAACCCCTCCCACACCCGTTCACTAATATTCCCCAAATTCTTTTACAAGATCGTTACAAAATCAAAAGAAAGTAAACAAAATACATTACAGCCTACAGCTAGATCCGAGCAGCCTAATTCAATCTTAATACCCAATAACATGTGTTTCACCAGATCCCAGGGCCTTCTCTTGGAGTGTTTCAAAGTTCCAAGGGCTTTCAGGAAGTCCAGGCAATTCTTACACCCTAAAGATTTAATGTGGTAACAGAGCAGTGCAATGTGTGGAATTACCATCCCTTAGCATCCAAGTTCAGAGGGAACTCTAGGGTCCCCTAAGCATGACGTACCATAGGGCAGCAGAACTTAAAGAACTAAGAATGAGTGTAGATTGAGGGGATTAGAGGAAACCAAAGCAAAGGATGGTCATACCCTGCCATGGGTAAGACTGGCACACCTCTGACCCTTTAATTAATTCAAGCAAATAAAGAGCAGACTTTTAGAAGTCAGACAGGGGTCTAGGTGGTGATTAGGGCACCACAGACCCTAGTCAAGGCTCAACACATAAAGGGGGTTAAGGGAATGGGACTGATTTGAGTAAAGGTTCAAGAGAACCTGATCCCAGGTCAAGGATAGCAATAGGGTGCTAACCTCAGCCTAGAACCAATACTTATACATAAAAGGGGGTTAAAGGGAATGGGATCACATGAAAGCATTCACATAAGAAGAGCATAATAGCACTTAAAAGATGTAGAAGCATGAAGAAAGGTTTAACATACTAATGAATAGTCACACAACGCAAGAAAACATGTATTGAGAGGTTATGTAAAAGGGAGAAGTAAACACATAGTTTTGGGGAACAATATTTAAATTATAGAAACCTACCAGTTGCAAGCTCCAAATAACAGAATAAATAGAGCAGTAAAACAACCAGAAACCCTTCAGAAAACACTTCGAGGAAAGCAAAAGAGATTCCAATTGGGAAATATTGGGTAGTCACTTAGACATCATTTGCATATCAAAAGGACCTTCCATTAGAAATATATCATATTAAAACTGATAGCATTATACTTCATTAAAGGGGACACAACCTTGGTTTCTTTAATCCCATTAATTACGCTCTCAATATTCCAACTAGTTGTTACTTCAAAACAAACTCAATTCATACTCTTGTGACTATTAATTCACGCTCTTGTTACCGTTAACTGGATAGAATTACGTCTTTAGTCGAGCAACACACTATTCTAGTAACCTTTTCACACCTATTCCCTGTGGGATTCGACCCCAACCTTGTTGGGTTATTAAATTTGACATCGACCGCCTTACACAATTTATTAAAGTGTAATTTGAGCGTATCATGTGTCAGAGTCCCTAAGGATCTCAAGGATCCCGAGCAGTGCTCACACCTAGATTTTTCTCAAACAAGAACTGATACAAGTGAAGACTGGAAAGGCTAGCTCTAAAGAGAGATCTCAAGATCTCAAGGCAGTACACATGCCAGAGAGGCAGTACACATGCCAGAGAGGCAGAACTTAATATTTTAGGAGTAGTATGAGAGTCCTTGACATAATTTTGAAATGGATTTGAAATGAAGAAACAATGTTGAAAAAGGCTCAATTATGTCAAGAAGTTTTATGAAAAATGGGAACTGATTAGTAATAAAACAGTTTTGAAAATAGTGAACTTGTGAGAAATCAGCAAATAGTTTAAACGGCAACATTCAGACATAGATTTCACTCAGGGAGTATGGGAATTGGGGACACATAAAACATATTAATGTAATAGCAAGAGCACAAAAGTTTCCTTTTAAGAGTTCTTTATAGGATTTAGGAGTCAATCACACAGCCATAGAACAAATAGTGAGAGCATAGTTTTACTAGGCAGAATTGAACATAGGGTCAGAAGTACTTAGGGAGTAGTAAGTAACCTAGAAAAGTAGATTACTATCAAGAATTGGGTAAACAAACAAACAGACAAACACACATGGAGTAGAGTTAAATTGAGGCGTGCTAGAGAAAGCAATATACAAGTCATCAGACATGTTAACTATAAGCTGAATAGGTAGTACTCATATATGCTAAGTGAAACCAGGATTTAAGCATGCTAGCTACATATAAAAAACCAAGTGATAGACAGGAATCAGTAAACTAATGTAGTAAGAGAACACATATAGTTTTGAACTTGTAATTAAATCAGAACATACCAGTTAAGGAGAGCAGACACAAAGTATAAAGCAATGTAGTGCAATAACTAGCCTTAGCTTACATCCGCCTAGTTCAATAGAAGTAGCAGAAAGCTTTAAGTATAAAAGAGAGATTTTGAACGAGTGTTTGTTGTTGTTCTTTTTGTCTTTGAACCTAAAAGACGATGAGGTTTATATAGGAATAAAAACTTAATGAAACAAGGTAATAAATCAATTAAGTAGTAAATCAGGAAAACCATACGTGAATCAGCAAGAGCTTCTCTTTATTAAGGGATAGTTGAATCAATGGTAAAACATACTAAGTATTTAAGGAAAAGAATAAAGTAAAGATTAGGTGTAGAACATGTAATTAAGGGTAAATGCACAACAGTTTAATTAAGGAAACAAATTCAGTGGAATACAAACAAGGCAGGAAAAAACAATTAAGGCAGGTAAATTTAATAAAATTGAGTAAGGAAGTAAGAATGAAACATTTACGGGAAAGTATTAAAATTAAGCTAGGGATTAAGGGATTCAGAATAATCAAAGGTTTAGTCAAAGAGAGAGTCAGGGAAGAATCAGCATGCTTAGCATATAAAATGAGGTAAATCATGAGTAGTTAGGAATCGATACATAAGTTTAACAAACAAAAGTTAAACAACACTAATTCAAGGAGAAACATACAAGTTTTGCATGAATGGTCAGTATTAACACAAGTTCATAATATCAGTGAAAGTTTGAACTATGAAAATTTAGTAGAAGCATACTAGGACAAGTAAATCATGAGAAGTCACAAGAATCCAAGTTAAGAATATAGTCAAAGGTAACAATATCCAGAAAGCTAATGAAAAACCCCAAAACATTAAGGTTTTCAGTACAAACGGGCTAGGGTTACAGCAGGTTCATAAAATTAGTCAAAATATGTGAGAATCAGAATTTTAAACACAAAGAATCATTAAATAAAGTTTTAAAAAAAAAGGTATTCCGGAAGCCCTATTTTTAGAAAAATATGAAAAAATCTCTTGAAATCAACCGATTATTATAAAGAATCTCAAGGCTATTGTAAAACACACAAGAAACAAACTCAAATTGACTTAGATCTGTAAAAATCTTAGGAGGTTTAGAAACTGTATGCGGTAAAAATCAGAAGACCTGATTTTCTTTATCAAGTCAATTTCGGAAGCCTTCCTCGAGACCCCGAGGATGGAAGGCCACGATCGAGTCCTCGGCCTCAGGGCTCATCGAGGTTCCAATCAAAGGAAGCAGGGCCCAAGACTAGGGTGAGAGAAGATGTCTCCGAAGCATAGGGCTACACCTGACAGGGCCGGTCTATCTATAACCTACTAAGATGATGTGCGATAGGCCGTCCCATCTTTCTACTATTGTAAGTAATATATGCATACTTTACCGAGTCACCTCACCTATATAAAGGGGACTCACCCCATCTTATAAGGGACTGATGTTGCTCCACTCCTCAAATAAGCAATAATATCTCTCTCTATCTCCTTCTTCTAAGTTATCTGTGTTCTTCGACCCCGAGGTCGCTCTACCATTTTATTGTTCTTTGTTTGTTCTTCATTACTTAGCTCAAGATTGAGGGTATAAAGCCCTGTATACACATATTTATCTGTTATCCCCTTCCCCAAAACCTTCGATAGGACTACCTATGATAGGCTCGAGGGCTGGCCCCGAGGTATTTACTAGCTTGGTCTAAGCCCAGGAACGTCCCCTTACTGGTTCGATCGTTATTTTGGCTAGCTTGATCTTTACTGTTTTACTCCATGTTTAGCATTAATCACCCTTCTAAACTAGATCGGATATAGATCACATATTTTTGGAATCCAATTTATAAATTTAATTGTTGTTACCATTTTCACAGTAAACAGTTTGGCGCCCACCGTGGGGCTAAAAATAATACTCCCTCCGTTTCAATTTATGTGAACTCATTTGACTGGGCACGAAGTTTAAGAAAAAAGAGAAGACTTTTGATCTTGTGGTGTAAAATGAGGCACATATATTTTGTGTGGTTGTAAATCATTGTGTAAAGGTAAATTGTTTCCAAATAAGGAAAGGGGTCATTCTTTTTGGCACGGACTAAAAAGGAAATAGGTTCACATAAATTGAAACGGATGGAGTAGTGATTATTTTCTTGCTAGTTTTGTCACTTAAACGCACGATATATCTCACACTTTTTCTTGCCCAAGACCTTTCTATTTCAGGTTAATGGTCATCTCTATAAGGGAAATCAAGGACGATAACCCATAAATCGCAAGGAAAACAATGTGGCCATCCTAACAGCTGGCGCGACACCGCAGGACCCCAATAACACATCTAGATTGATCCGAGCGGATATGGATTCTTACGCTGCACGACGGGTAACGAAGTCTTGCACTCCAATGGCGGCACACAATACGCTAACCAACAGGAAACTCCAAAAACCCAGCCCCAGTAGAACGAGAAGTTGATCTTCGTGTTATTTTTGAAATGTTCCAGGATTAGCTTTTGGCCATCTCTCAGCTACAGAGCTTCCCGGAGACTCTCGGCGTGGCAGCATCCAAAATATCTCTTTGCTCTGAGCCAGTACCTTAAGTATCGGGCGACGACGAACCAACAACTTGTCTTTTAACAGTGAGGATGTTGGAAGATATTATCGTGAAGATCGACTCACACTCGCAGAGATTCTTACAACAACCATCTCCCGGAGATAAGCTCCCAGGACCCATTTCGCGGAAGTCAGAAACAACAAAATTCCCTGGGAGTAATAGGACACCAAGTCCTCACAAGTACATCACCACTCACGCACGCCCGTTCGGGAATGACAACCTCCAAAATGGAGAACTCGGGCCCATCCCAATGAGGAGATTTGAAGAAATTCCCCCGGAAGAGACCACGACGCGACATCATTGTTCGACATCTAATCTCGGGGACCCGCTAAGTGTACTAACACAATCCGTGGAAGCACACGCCAACACCATCAAAATAATGCCAAAATGGCTCAATCCACCGAAGGTCGAGAGAAGAAGAAGAAATAAAATATCGCGGGAAGTCGCGCCCCGCTATCCAACATTACAAATGAGACCACTCCCGGTGCCGAATAGTAGGGTGGTACGGGCGTTCACCCAAAACGTAAACAAAGCATACCCGGCAGCCCCGGAGCAATTCGAGCGAAGCTTAGTCGAATATCTGGTCGAGGCTTGGTCATATACCCCGCAAACAACACCGAACCCAAGTCAGAGCCGCCTGTAAACCTCGAGAAACCCTCATTGGATCGGCATATCCAGGTAGATCCCCAACAGAGAAGCCGACACTAACGAACTGAGCCATCATCCACATGGCGCGAACGGAAGAAACGATCCAAGGTACAGCGCATCTCGCAACAACAAGGTGGTAGCCGGCAGATGACACCTTTGAGGAACTCCCAATGGTACCAGATTCAACAAGAGGCAACCGACAAGGAAATCTCGTCCGATAGAGCTCGACTTCGATGTTGCAGTTCCAAGCATAGTGATTACCATAAGTAAAGTCGGGAACTCCGGGTGGATTGGATCTATTCACCCAAAACACCTCGAAGGAAACCGTGGCCCACCACGAGAGTCACGAAATACTCGGAGTTACAGACCCTAGAGAGCGGCAACTACGCCATCCAACAAAGGTGACCACAAAGCATCGCTAAGCAAGCGAACCCGGATCCAGCTCCAAGGACAAGAGGAAATCGTACAAAGCAGAGCCGGCAAGATGCGGCATATCGCCACAACTGTTAAAGGATGGAGACACCCCGCTAAGATCCGTAGAACGTAGAATGCAAGTGCCCGTCATCAGAAAGGGATGACCCCGGGGAATACTCCCCAAGGACTCCCTCTCGCTCGAGGAAAAAGATGCTGAGACTCCACCTCGGCATTACATTAACGTATTGGTAATCCCTTCATTCGTTCAAACTCATTTCCAATAAAACATACATTTATGATTATAGGTGTATCAGCCAAAGTTGTACTGACAATGTCGGGCAAAGACAATAAGACAACCCGGACCAACATCGCTCTCGGGCCGAATCGTTGATATGTCCCCAATGGCGACTGCCACAATGATCAAATCGCTCCCCCTGCACGGCCTGCCTGAGCTCAGGCTAATACGTCGAATGACGCAGGGTGCAGACGCTTTGAAATGACAACGGTGAATACATCGCTTGGGATGAAATTCCGTCCCTACTTCTCCAAGGGTGTTAAACTCCATGGCAGACGTGGAGCCAAAGCATCTGGCTACAAGCAACAGAAGGAGATTCCTCACCTTACGCCCATGACCGACGTTACCCTCAAATGAGGTCAAAGGGTAAGAGAACTCGCGTCTTCGGCCCAGCCTGGCCGGACGAGGAATACGACTGCCGGGGCATACTCCCAGGAACGCAACATCCTTTTATCATTTCCTTTTTTCCTTTCTTGTTGCTAATCCGTACACAGGAAGGCAGCCAAGGGATTCAGTAGTTCTGGATCCCGCTGGAGGATCTGCGGCCGCCATGGTGCCGCCAGGCATTCTTTCCTCGATCGGGTTTCTATCAGGAAGAGGGTTTCGCCAATAAGATTATTCGTAGAACTGCACGTCCCCAGGGAAGGGAACCAACAAGTCCACAATCTCTCTCTCTATTTTCCAATGTGGAACCATACAAGCACATCGGATAATCAGGAGAGTCACACCCATGTAGACAAGACTCACGGCAACAGGACAACATACATTTACAACTTATATTTTTGTCAAGCAATCAAGAATATTTTCTAAACATTCGACGCCTCAAAGAAAAATATTTCGGCTTATCCTCAGCAAAAAACCTCTACATCAAATACGTCCCAAAACGCTCGAAGACTTAATCAATTTGGCACCCTCGCGACCCCAGGGTCGGGGTTCTGGACTCACAAAGCCCTCGCGATATTACCCCAAGTCTACAAAAGGCGGTATTCAGGCCTAAAATGATCCGATATATTCGGAGACTCGCTATGAGCAATTCGACAACTTGCGCAACCCTAGGGTCAGAACTCCGGGCTCACCAAGCCTTCGAAAAATAGCTCCGAGCTTAGTGGAGCTATCTTCAAGCAAACTCGATGACTCGGAGACTGTCGCCAATCGCCACGCACATGAAAATCCAAAATTGTAAGACCCTAATGAGCAGCTTAGGCAAAACCAGATCTATTCTCCATAAACTGTAAGACCTCAACAGGCATGGAAAATTGTAAGACCTTAATAGGCATGTCAAACTGTAAGACCTTAACAGGCATGAAAAATCCCGCAGTTTAGGCTATAAGTCGCATTTGTAAAAATCCGTAAAGGGCATACCCTCGATGTAGATGCCTAAAACTACTTCTCGGGATCATAAATGGCCCGGGCCAAACACATATGACTCCGATCGAAACGACTTCTACAACCCAAAAAATGATACTCGGGGATGCCTGACTGTTGCTAAAAAATCCTCCGAATCTACTTCGGAAAGAACCGGTTAAACACAGACTTCGCTCAACAGGCAAAAAACGAGTCCCGACCATGTTGGCTTCAAAAATGAAAAAGCATCTATCTACTCGACCTATGGGCTATAAACCTTTCGAGGTGCTCAAAACATTGTTGACTACGACTTGAAATCGAGGTTATTTTAGAACCGATGATGGGTCGGGCAAAAATAATCAATAAGACCTTAATGAGAGGAAACAAAGCCTACAAAAATCCTTCGGGCCTCACATCAAACAACGTAAGTGCCATTGTTGCCTGCTAAGCAAAGCCTCCAGGCCTCACACCGAAAGCTCTCTACGACCATCAGCTTGAAAATTGAGAAATTGAGGATTAAAGTGAGCTCGAATCGTAACCCGATTCGAAGACCGGATATAAAATAGTTAAACTAAGCAAAGCCTCTGGGCCTCGTATCAAAATATCTCTACGACCAAACAACGTAAGTGCCATTTTCGCCGGCTAAGCGAGCCTTCGGGCCCTATATCAAAAGGTCTTGATGACCAAGTAGCAGGAAGGCCACCATCGCTGGCTAAAAACTCAGATGAGATTTAAGGGTCGATTACGGATCGAATTGCATCGCGACTCGGAGATTAAACCCGAAAAATTGCCACAAACCCAAGGGCAGAGAATGAAAGTCAGTATTACTAGCCCAAACAGGCTGGAGGATAAAATAAGCTCGAGGCAGGATACCGACTTGGAGACTGAACCTGAGGGCAGTTCAATCACCATACGCCTAAAAGCAGGGCCCTGATGACGGTGTCAACACTTGCGACAAATCCCCAAGCCACGCGCCCGCAAAAAACACTTCGGTCCAGGAGCACAGAGGGTCATCACCCTGCGCCCATGAAGGCATGAAAAAGCCGGAAGGCCAATCAGAGTTCGAGCCATAGCACGGCTCAGGGACTGATCTTATAAACCAATCTAAATGATCAAGGGCAACGACCGAAAAAGGTACAAAAAGAATAATTCTTTGAAATTCTCCTTACATTACATACGACAAAAATATTCTCCACCTACAGGCACGCTCTGCGCATGCCGGAGACAAAGCTACAAAATAGTAGGAGCTATATTTTTTGCCATGAGGCTTCAACCCATCAAGATCGCCTTCTCCAACACCCACGAGGAGTGACCGAGCATCACACTCGTCCACCTTTACTTGAGCCAATTCCACCAAAAGGATAATGCCTCTCGCTCTAACTTCCGGGAACACTTATCTCTGGGATCGGCAGCGAACATATTCCTCGATACTCTTCTCACGATCAAGGGCTTGCCTCAACTCGGATTAGGCATCAGCAGCCTCCTTTATGCAAATCGCCATCTCATGATCCGCCCCGGTTTGACTCAGCGCCGCTTCCGCCCGGGCGTTAACCATCTCGCCCCTCACCTTTGAGAGGTCAGACACCAGTTTCTCGATCATATCTGCTTGAACCTTGGCGTTGCTTCGTGATAAGTTAAGCTGGGCCTCGAAGGCACGAATCCTGACTGAAACGCTCACTTCTTTCAAGGCTTGAGCCCACACTTGGCCCCTTAGTTCCTCGCAAGCTGCCCTGACACGGTTCACCTCACCCTTGAGGTACTCCAAGGCCTATGTCTTTCTTTGCAGCTAACACGGCAAGAAGAAGTTAACCTTAAAATTTAAAAAGAAGCAAAGAACGCACTGCAGGAAATTACCTGCTCCATCAAATAGATCTCATAGTTCGAGCTCCGATACGCCTCATATCGCCAATTCTGCAGCTCAACTTCTTTCTCCTTGTAAAGAAGCCTAAGGGATTCTCCCTCATCCCGAACCCTATAGAACTTGGCCTTTTGATGAAGCAGCTCGGGCTTGAGCCAATCACAGGCCTGTACAGGAAAGATTCAATGAAGGGAGGAAGACGCAGTGTACGAGGGAATTATGCACGAACTCACCGCAAAGTGAAGATTGCAAGTTTTCTCCAAATCAGAACACACTCCTAATAATACCGCTCCCGTAACCCCGGAAGAACCGGCTCCAGACATAACGTGCACATTCGAGGGAGCCACTCACCAAGAAATAGGTACCCCGGGGACATCCAACTCGGGTGATGCCCCATACTAAGAAATACGAGCCCGACCAGCGCATGATGGTTCCCGGACCCTTTTGCTGCTATCGTCTCCCAGATCGGAAGCCAACGATTCCATCTCTTCTCCGGGAAAAAGCTACCTCGCCTAGAGGAACCACCCGATATCTACAAAAACAATGTGTCTAGCATAGATGAGATGGGAAAATGCTGCCTCAGGAACATATGGGCAAAGAAGCAACATACGCACATACCTTGATGGTCCACTCCCCACCTGATGTGAGACATAGCTCGCCACCTGCGTTCATTGCAAGACAAATGGGTCACCAGCCTCCGAACCCAGCCAAGCAAATCATGGACTCGGCCCGGTGCCTACGAAGTTGCTACAATAAAGGGAATAATACTGATTACTTGGCCAATTTTTGCTATGAACAAAAACCGAAGGAACAGCAAAGCGCCTCACTTACGTGTGTAATTCCACCCTTCGGGGAACGGCAGGAACACCACAAGGATGACATCGATCGTCTTGACTCGGACAAACTAACTGGCCCACCCTCGATCTCCATCTTCATCATCATCAACAATGAAGGGCGTGGGTGAGCGACCCCTCAAGGTTAGCAGTCCTCGATGATGGAAAGGCCGATACAACCTGATGAGATGGTCAAGCGTGAACTTAAGTCCGGCCTTCTCAGCAAAAAATCTCATCCTCAGTGTCGTCTTCCAAAGGCACGGATGAATTTGTGCCAAGGTAACCCGATACTTCAAGTAAAAGTTGAGCATGACTTTATCAAGAGGGCCAAATGCAAAAGGGTATAGGTACACGCTCAAGAACCCATAAGCAGAGTCCGCGATGCCTTCACGAGGGGAAAACACACGCAATGTCATCCCCTCGCTCCACCTATAGTATCGCCTCGCCATCTCCAGGTATTCCTCTCTCATCAAGGACGCCGTCTCCGGGGTGAAGCTCTTCGACTCTCCAACACCAGGAACGACATTCCCCGCCCTTTGCCTTAATGGTTTCAAAGTAGTTGCCATGACAGAAGCAGAACTAACGAAGTAAAGCGAAGAAGCACAGACACTTTTCACACTTTAAAAGATAGGGCCCCTATGTCGAGATGGAAGAACAGCTGCCCAAAATTAGCAAAGTCTCACAAAGAGGCCGAAGCTACACCTCTTATATACAAAAGGTAGTGGCAAAGTCACCCGCCTGATGTAAACTCTAGGAAGCCAATGGCCTCGGTATGAATCGATGAGTCAATACCTGACCCAAGAAACATCCTCCAACGGACAATAGAGCTCGACGATCCACGCGAATAATCTCCATTTTCCAGGTAGTGTTTCACATTTGGAGCCTCCATCCACCGTGAAGCAGGGTCGTGAAAAGCTCCAGGACGCCGATGCCAGACGCAAAGCGTGTGCCCGGGATCACAATTCCCTCCCCGAAGGAGCAAACTCGAAGGAACTCCGATATCCAAAGCTCTACGAGCCCCCAAAGGAGCACCCCACACTTAGGCAAACTCCTCAAACGGAAGCAAACCTTACACTCTGTGAAAATATTATCCACATCAAAATCAACAGGGCCCACGAGGCACTCAGGGATGACCTTCATCCGGGGTATCGTTCCCGAAGGCCCGAAAATTCGATGAAAGATCTCCAAGCAAACCAGTAGGCCCCGACAGCTCGAGCCTATCCGGTCGGTCCCTCGTCAAGCCCAAGTACGACAAAAAAGAAAGCAGGAAAGAGCCTTGTCAATCAGCTAGGGACAAAACCAAGCTATCACGCCAAGCTACAATGGCCCATAAGCAATAAAAGGCATCCATTGGACAAAGATAATGTTCGAGGTGTGCTCCAAAACGGACCTGCTCATCCACCCCCGGTCCTTCCCCTCGTTGACGCTTGAAAAGAAAGGTTTCTTGGACCGTTGCCAAAACTTGATCAATCCTCGGTACAGCCGAGGATGGTATAGTCCGATCAGATGGTTGAGAGTAAGAACTTCACCCGCAATCTCCTCAATAAAACACCTAAGAATCAGCACAATCCTCCAAAAGGACAGTGAGATCTGGCCAATGGTCACTCGATACCGAGTATATAAGTCAAGGATCACCGGGTCGATGTCCAAGTGAGGAAATGGATGGTGTGAGTTTGTCAAATGCTCGAGATTTTACAGATTCATCGGGATCGAGTGTGAACAGGTAGGTGTATATGCAAAGAAACCATTCCTTGAAACTAGTAATATCTTCGTCAGAGGAAGGAATTCCCACTGTCGCTGTTTTATTCCATCGGCAGTCACTCCTCACTTTTTCGACATTAGCCACAACACTAATATATCGAGACATGTGCTTGTATCAGCCCAGCTTTGATGTGGGAGCCTCGATACTGAAATCCTTTGACATATCAAGCTCGGAAGGGATCCACTACTCTGGAGAAGGGGTCAGCCTATTATTCCCCCTGGTCGACTAGGACGATGATGCAGTATCATTCCTACGGGGTACCGTCCTGGAAGTCCTGGCCATAAATAATGAGGAAACTCTTCCAAAAAGAAAAAGAGAGAAGGATGAAAATATATCAAACAAATTGGGATTCTGGTTCACAAGCCTAGAGGAAGGGCAAAGATGAACATCATATGGTGGTCAAATCATATAATAGGATCCAACAGGGGAAACGGAAGGGATAAGGCTGTAACAGTTCATGAACTCCTTGATCGTCGCATATTACGGTGACCTTGCACAGTTTCTGGGGCTATGGATTTTAATGATCTTACGTGAATGACATCATGGCAAATGTGACCTCGAGGCTACGATTAGGTATCGCTTCCTCTCTCTTCTATATAGGAAACGTGGAGACTATCTGTATGCGGTAAAAATCAGAAGACTTGATTTTTGCTATCAAGACAATTTCGGAAGCCTTCCCCGAGACCCCGAGGATGGAAGGCCATGATCGAGTCCTCTGCCTCAGGGCTCATCGAGGTTCAAATCAAAGGAAGCAAGGCCCGAGGCCAGGGTGAGAGAAGATGTCTCCGAAGCACAGGGCTACACCTGACAGGACCAGTATATCTGTAACCTACAGAGATGACATGCGATAGGCCGTCCCATATTTCACTCTTATAAGTAATATATGCATACTTTACCGAGTCCGCTCGCCTATATAAGGGGGGGACTCACCCCATCTTGTAAGGGACTGATGTTGCTCCACTCCTCAAATAAACAATAATATCTCTCTCTATCTCTTTCTTCTAAGTTATCTGTGTTTTTTGACCCCGAGGTCGCTCTAGCATTTTATTGTTCTTTGTTTGTTCTTCATTACTTTGCTCAAGACTAACGGTATAAAGCCTTGTATACATATATTTATCTGTTATCCCCATCCCGAATACCCTTGATAGGACTACCTACGATAGGCTCAATGTAGGCTCGAGGCCTGGCCCCGAGGTATTTACTGGCTTGGTCTAAGCCCGAGAATGTCCCCTTACTGGTTCGCTCGTTATTTTGGCTAGCTTCATCTTTACTGTTTTACTCCATGTTTGGCATTAATCACCCTTCCAAACTAGCTCGGGAATAGATCACGTATTTTTAGAATCTCGTTTATAAATTTAATTGTTGTTACTATTTTCACGTTAAACATAAACGAAATTAGGGTTTCGAAGAGAACCATACAGAGATGAAGAAACATACTGAAAAACCCTTAGATCGTAGCTAATATAGAACGATTTCACTCGAAATCACCAAAATGATTTAAAATAGTTATTTAACATTTTCAAAATGTAAAAGATCATTTGGTGCATCAACAACGTAATTATGCATTGATAGGGCTAGTATCGCAAATATATGCAAATTGACTTTTAAAAATATAAATGCAATTATAAAAAATGCACTAAAAATAGTTAAGCAATATTTTAGCATAAATATTGAATTTAGATGGCTAACTTACCAAAAAAAATAATTTGAAGGATAGTTATTGGAAATTTTAGAAAGTAAAAAGAAAAATAAATCAATTTGAAGACAAGACTTTAAAGTTATAGAAAAAAATTATAAAAAATACTTATGCATGCTTATATATGCATATAAGCTATTTTGAAAGTATTTATACGTATTAAAAATATATAGAGATAAATTGGGTATCAACAGCTGCCCCTCTTTACCCAGAAAGGATGAAAGAGTATTCGGGTAAAGAAATGATGGCCAATTTTGACCGGGCAGGATGTTTTGAAAAATAGCGGCCGGACTCTGGTCTTCGAGTTGCCTACATATCCCTAGTTTTACAGCAATCAAGCCATGTGTAGTTTTGGATTCATCAGCGAAATATGACGATGACGTCATTGCAAGAACGGACACGAGGTGCCTAAGTGGCTAGGGTGAGCGGTTACAGTTTGTGACATTTGGAGTAACTGGAGCGAGGTCGTTCCTGCTAGGATAGTGGTTGCTTACAAATTACCCATAGATAAAAGATCCTACAAGCATGTATTTGTGCGAGAATTTAAACATGCAGATTTTCTTTAGACCATGAAAGTTGTCTTCGGACGATGAGGATGATGTCCTTAGGCTATGATGTCGTGGGCTATGAATTGTTTAGTGAGGGATTCTGTTACAACCCATATTCACATACGTTGGTTCATGCCATAAGTTATTCAACATAAATCTAAGAAGCGATTATCTTTGAAATGATAAGAAGTTAATCCTATTGATCTTAAATGATACAAGAGTGTATATGGGTGATTAAGAAGTATTAAAAGTTAAACGAATCAAGGATGTTGTAACTTGCATATTCTTGGGTAAACCTAAGGGTTCTTAATATTCTCAAGAGATCTTATTTTAAGGTATTTGAATCATATAATATTTGTATCATAGTCTTGAAGTTAAATAAGTTATGAAACAAAAGTCGACAAGAGGTGTCGCAACTTAGGATCATAGTTTTAGTTAAATTTAGGTCAAATGTTATTAAGCTTTTCTACCAATGTACTTGGAATTACGGGGTGATCTACCCACCAAAATGAATATCTATGAGTTTGGTTTCTAATGCTTTAAACCGTTTATCAATATAACATCGGAGTAGAGTGATATAGGCATTTTTGCAAGACTGCATAAGCAACTAGGTGACAAGTAGATGTGTTACCTACTTGGTTAAATGATAGCCCAAAATTAGGAAATTTCAGGTCGGCCAAAGAGCCCATTTAAAGATTTATCTCCTGCTATACAACCCTCATTATATATCACAAATAACCAAACCTAAAACTCTCCCAACTTCCTCCCAAAAATTATCCACAAACCCTAATCGATTTTCCCTCTCTTTCAAGTTCTAATTAGGGGGAAAACCTAGAGTTTTTTTAACCAAGGGAAGGGCCGAGTTATCCAAAAAGTAAGGTAAGTTTACTGCTCTATTTCACCCATTTTTTCTGCTGTGAATTCATGGTAATTCATTCTATACATGTAAGAACTCACGGGACGGTGATCGGAAGCCGTGAGTTTGAGTTATTCACTTGTCGCAGACTATTTTGTGTTGCTGCTGGGCTGCGTGTTTTACTACTTTTTTGTGGAGTTTTGGAGGAGGAAGTGTGTGAATAAACGCCATATATATGTATGGTTGTGGGCTGTTCGTTCTTCGTAAAATTTCCGGGTCGTTTGGCACGACTACGGTGGTCGTCGTATGTATAAAGTGATTAGGTTGTGTGTGGACTATTTTGGGAGGATCAATATGATTATTGTTGATGTTTTTTGGGATGTTTGGTGATTTTTTTAAATTGTCTGGAGTCATATATATAGGGGAGGTGCTGTCGGTTTCATCGTAAAATAGGGTGTGGTCGATACATATATAATAGTTATGATGCTTAAATGACAACGATAGTATTTTTTCTCTTATTGTAGACTAAGGAGTCATGAAAATTGCATATCTTGAGATTGAGGAAGTATATACAAGGTATGTGAGGCTATCCATTTCCTTCTTTCGCACGACTCTGATCGTACATAATATAATAAACGAGCTTCTAAAGATACTATACTCTTAGAAGCTAGCAATACTTACACTGTTTCCCCTCTTATGGAACGATTGATGCTGATGTTGATCCTCGTATTCTTATGTTATCAATGCAGTTGGTACTTCCTGATTCTTATAAGGTTCATGGTGAAGAGTTAGTCCTAATAAGGTGTATAGAGGATACCGACCTTACGTCACTCCAAAAGGATTAGAACGTGTTTCAACGAGTCGAGCATGCATTATATATATGTATTTATCTTACTCTATCGAGCTGCGCTATAGTCGGCCGGGTACGACACCTATGGGACAACTACAAATCAACTGTGTTTTACCGAGCTCCACATCACCTGGCACGATTCTAGAGCCTTATGATAGCCAGGTACGTTTTTACCAAGCCTATTATAGCCGGGTACGATATGTTCATGATGATGCCCATAAAGGCGTATGTTTTAAAATTTTATGTATATACACATATGTATCATGCATTTCATGTCAGTAGCCCTCAGAGGCACCCAGATGTTACAGGTTGTATATTCTCTATCCCTACTTACATTACTAATCGTACTTATGGTTCGCTGTCTTACATACTCAGTACTTTATTCGTACTGACGTCCTTTTATTTGTAGACGCTGCATGTCATGCTGTAGGTCCGAATAGACAGGCAGACGCAGCTTCCCCCACCGTAGTAGGCTGTCTAGTTCAGCGGTAATTGGCGAGATCCCTTCTTCAAACTTGCGGTGGTCTTGGTACGAATTTTTGTTATAGATATTATGGGTATGTCGGGGCCCTATTCTGGCAATGTTGCAGCACTTATGTCCTTTTAGAGGCTCATAGACAAGTGTCGACTCATGTATAGTTTGGTATGCCTTGTCGGCAGGTTTTTGTTGTATAGTCTTCCATGGTAGTGTGGTAGCTCATACCTTATATATAGTTTATTTATTGTCTGGTCATCCCATGTTATGTATGTTCATTCTATAATCTTTTATTGTTGGTTATCCATTTTCCATGTCTACCATTTATATTGATCTCGTCGGCCCTAAAAGATAATAAAGAAGGTTCGATAAAATGTACGTTGGTGCTCGGCAAGTATGGTCGGGTGCTAGTCATGGCCCTCCTGTTTGGGTTGTGACAAACTTTGTATTAGAGCAAGTCTTTCCTTGAGGTTTTTTATGAGTCGTGTCTAGTAGAGTCTTGATTATAGATGTGTAGCGCGCCACATTTATAATCATCATGCTACATGACGTCTAGGGTTATTGCCTTCTTCCTGAATTTAGATTGTGTGTAGAGTTGAGTCGTAAATGTTCGTCTCTAATATTCACTTTGTTTTCTTTAAACGATGCTTTCAACTAGAAAGCAAGCAATTAGTAGACGGCTTGATACAGCTACATGAGAGGGTACTAGTCAGGTGCCTCAAGCAAGAGCAGGCCAAAATGAGGCCCAGAGTTGTCACACCTCCTTTTAATACCCCGAAGGATATATGAAAGTTTTTCCAATTAAAGTGACATTAATCTAGATGGGATTAATTAATTTATCAGAGTCGCCACTTGGGATAGTTTATTCGGTGTCCCAAGACACCGGTTTATTTTAAAATCCCAAATCGAGGAAATATTTATTTTTTTAAAGTATGCGAACTAGAAATTCTAGATAAGGATTTCTGTTGACCCGGGGGAAGGTGTTAGGCATTCCCAAGTTACGTGGTTCTAGCACAGTCGTTTAGGAATTTATACTTGGCTTAAATTGTTTAACTACTCATTTTTAGGTCCTATGTGAAATTATCTTTTTACCGCTTTTAAATCACTCGAATTATTCGGAATTAAAGAATTGAGTTATGCGTACGTATACTCTGTTCTTTTGGTGCGTCAAAAATCGTGTCACGCGAACGTGTCCATTGTCAATAACGCTTTTTGTTAATTTATTTAAGAAAAATTGATTGACGTTGCGCGAACACATCCGTCGAGTCTTTTTAGAGTCATAATTATATCACGCAAACGTCTACACAATCACAATGGTAGATTAATTAAGGGTGTGCCTAAACCTCCTACCACGTTCAATGTAGCTATTAAACATATAACCCAAAAATACTTTTATATTCTTGCTAATCTCAACCAATCCAAACGCATTGTTCAAACTAATGCCAAAACACCTCTAAACCAACTTTAAACTCTCGTGCAAAGCCAACAGGAATCCAAGTCAGTGTATATTCATAACACTAGATTGCCTCTTCTTTCGATAACTCCCTAATATGAATGATGGAAGTATGGAAGTATCTTTATTGTTGAAAAAAATAAATTCCATTAGCTCAATAAAAATTCTAGCGTGAACCACTAACTTGCTAAGTTAATTCATCTAACAATTTTAATACATTCATTAAAGAACAAGAGGTCGCATACATCACCAAATGTCTTAGTCAAAATCACAAGTGGACTCAAACAACTGATTAGCTTTCGTATCCAAACCTTATCAAACTAAACAAAATAAATGAAACCCATGCCCCTCAAATTTCGTTCCATCAAAAGATTTTACATAAAAACTTTATACTTACTTTAATAAAGAATTGATGTCAACATATCATAAAACCTGCTACAACTAATAATATCAAGAAATCAAAGCATAGACACATGAAAAATAAAATATTGAAGCATCAATGACATGGATCTAAAATACTCGAATCATAGAGAAATGAATTGGAGTAGTAAAAGAGAGAAAGGGTTGGACCTTAAGTGATAAACCTTCCAATTTATATACTCCTAGGTAAGAAAATCTCAATATAATCAGCTCGTACAGTAGAGGGGATCAAACCCAATCCAAAACAGAGAACCGAAACTGAAGCTAATGAACGGAAACTCCGACGACCTCGAATTCGATGGCAATCAGACCTTTGAACAATGAGTTTTGCCTTGAATTTTCAGGTGGGTTTGGTGATGAAACTAGCTAGTTTTAAGGGTGTTTGCGCATCTGGGTTTCATGAATATTATGGAAGAAGAAAGGGCTTTTATTTTAAGGAGAAAAACCAGTAATTTTTCTTGAGATTTTCCTGTAGCAGCGCTGAAAATAGATGTATTTTATGATAGTTTCGTGGCTACCCTTTAGGTTATGCGTATAAGGAGGCTAGGAGAAGAGACTGTAAAAAAAACTGAAGAAGGTGCGGCTGACTCCTCTCTTTTTCTGAGTATGTCCGTTCTCTTCTCCCTCTTTGGTGTGTGTGTCTCTGAAGAAGAAAAGAGTCGAAGGGGCAGGGTCCTTAGTGTAAAATGGCGGATGTGTGTTTTTGGTGTGTTTGGTGTAGTATCTATTTAAGCACTAGGTAATATTATATAGGGGTAGAGATTAGGTTAGGGGTGTGGGCCCATAAATTATGGGTTTGAAAATTATGGGCTATGTTCAAAATTAGGCCTAAAAATGGATTGCTCGAGCCAAAGTTTTATTCTTTCTCCGCGAACGGGATTAAAATACGATCTTATTTATTAATTAGTCCTACTTAAATAAAATAACTATTAAAATAAGACTGGTTGTTAAAATAAACTATTTTTCAAGGTTAAAAATAATTAACAAAACATTAATTGAACAATTTTTGTAATTTTTATTTTTCTTGTAATAAAATAAAGTAAAAGAGTAAAAATTAGTTGAAATAGCTATATTAGGCCAAGATTAAATATTTACGTGGTAAAATATAAAAAATTTTGGGGAGGGTCAAAAATCACATGTCTACAGCTGCCACTCTTTGACTGTAAACGCGAAGAGTTTTCAGACAAAGAATGACTAGACAGGTTTTTGACCCGACCCTTATTTGGAGAGACCAAAAGCTAAAAGAAAAGAGAACGTGACCAAGCCCTAGTACCTGAGCTGCTTACATATCCTTGGCTATAAAGGAATCAGGCCACGTGTATTTCAGAGGTGAATGAGGTGATGGAGTACCGAGGTTGAGAGCCGAGCGAGGTGCCGTTCCGTCGAGGTTCCACTCCGCAGTCCCGTTATTACACCAAAATCTAAAATTTTAAAAAACTAACTAAGCCTATCAGCTATGAGTTATAAGATTCCTATCTGTGAGTTTTCTGAAGCTTGATCTTGAGTTTTGGTTGGTTCTTCATGCGTACTCTGATCTGAATCTTGATGCTTGTTAGTTGCAGGTGCTGGTTCGTTCTTCTTCAGCTTTTCGGAACAAGACGGGACATGCGAAGCTTGTGACTTCAATCATATCTTGAGCAGTCCGCATCTTTCTCCGCATCTGCACATTGAGTTCACTTCTTTTTCTTTTTCTTCTTTTTTTATTATGGATTGAGACTCATTCTTTTGGTCATCTCGAACCCAGTGTCTCGAGGTAAAACCTGCTCAGACACCAAAAACAAACAAACGAACGAAATTTTTTCTGCCCCAGTTTTCACTAGGAAAATTTCGTGAGTTATTTGTAACTAAAATCTAAACAATTTTCTTTTTTTTCTTTATTTTGAAAGTGATAAAAATTAGGATTGTGTATCTTTAGGAAGAAAGATTAGGGAATAGAGCCCTATATCTAAAATTCACAACTAGGGAATGGAGGCCCTATGTTGGCAAAAAGGCGGCTAGGGAATGGAGGTCCTATGTCTAAAAATCTCAACTCAGGTATTGGAGCCCTAATGTAGGCAAAAAAGGTGACTAGGGAATGGAGGCCATATGTCTAAAAATCTCAACTCAGGGATTGGAGCCCTAATGTTGTAAAAAGGCGAGTAGGAATGGAAGCCATGTGTCTAAAAATCTCAACTCAGGGATTGGAGTCCCAATGTTGATAAAAAGACGACAAGGGAATGGAGGCCCAATGTCTAAAAATCTCAACTCAAGGATTGGAGCCCTAATATTGGTAAAAAAGGCGACTAGGGAATGAAGGCCCTACGTCAAAAAACCACAACTCAGGGATTGAAGTCCTAATGTTGATTAAAAAAGCGACTAGGGAATGAAGGCCCAATGTCTAAAGTCTCAACTCAGGGATTGGAGCCCTAATGTTGGTAAAAAGGCGACTAGGGAATGGAAGCCCTATGTCTAAAAATCTCAACTCAGGGATTGGAGCCCTAATGTTGGTAAAACGGCGACTAGGCAATGGAGGCCCTATGTCTAAAAATCTCAACTCAGGGATTGGAGCCCTAATGTTGGTGAAAGGCGACTAGGAAATGGAGGTATTATGTCTAAAATCTCAAATCAGGGATTGAACTCCTAATGTTCGTAAAAGGCGACTAGGGAATGGGGACCATATGTGTACAAACTCAACTCGGGGATTGGTTCAAGGATTGGAGCTTTAATGTTGGCAAAAATGGCGACTAGGGAATGCAGGCCCAATGTCTAAAAATCTCAACTCAATGACTGGTGCCCTAATGTTGGTAAAAATACGACAAGGGAATGGAGATGTTGGTAAAAATACGACAAAGGAATGGAGGCCCTATGTCTAAAAATCTCAACTCATGGATTGAAGCCCTAATGTTGGTAATAAGGCGACTAGAGAATGGATGCCCTATGTCTAAAAACTCAACTCAGGGATTGGAGTCCTAATGTGGTAAAAGGCAACTAGGGAATGGAGGCCCTATGTCTAAAATCTCAACTAAGGGATTGGAGCCCTAATGTGGGTAAAAGGCGTCAAATGAATGGAGGCTCTATGTCTAAAAACTCAACTCAGGAATTAGAGCCTTAATGTTGGTAAAGGGAGACTAGGGAATGCGGGCCCTATGTCTAAAAGTTAAACTCAGGGATTGGAACCGTAATTTTGGTGAAAGGCTACTATGAAATTGAGGCCCTATGTCTAAAAATCTCAACTCAGGGATTGGAGCCCAAATGTTGGCAAAAAAGGTGACTAGGGAAAGGAGGCCCTATGTCAAAAATTTCAACTCAGGGATTGGAACCCAAATATTGAAAAAACCAAGGTGACTAGGGAATAGAGGCCTTATGTCTAAAAACTAAACTCAGGGATTGGAGCCCTAATGTTGGTAAAAGACGACTAGGGTGGAGAGGCCCTATATCTAAAATTGCAACTCAGGGATTGGAGCTCTAATATTGGTAAAAAAGGCGACTAGGGAATGGAGGCTCTATGTCTAAAATCTCAAACCAGTGATAGGAGTCCTAATATTTGTAAAAGACGACTAGGGAATGGAGACCCTATGTCTAAAAACTCAACTCAGGGATTGGAGCCCTAATTTTTGTGAAAGGCGACTAGAGAATCGATGCCCTATGTCTAAAAACTCAACTTATGGATTGGAGTCCTAATATGTTAAAAAGCAACTAGGGAATGGAGGCCCTATGTCTAAAATCTCAACTGAGGGATTGGAGCCCTAATGTTGGTAAAAGGCGACTAGGGTGGAGAGGCCCTATGTCTAAAATCTCAACTCAAAGATTGGAGCCCTAATGTTGGTAAAAGGCGACTAGGGTGGAGAGGCCCTATGTCTAAAATCTCAACTCAAAGATTGGAGCCCTAATGTTGGTAAAAGGCGACTAGGGTGGAGAGGCCCTATGTCTAAAATCTCAACTCAAAGATTGGAGCCCTAATGTTGGTAAAAGGCGACTAGGGTGGAGAGGCCCTATGTCTAAAATCTCAACTCAAAGATTGGAGCCCTAATGTTGGTAAAAGGCGACTAGGGTGGAGAGGCCCTATGTCTAAAATCTCAACTCAAAGATTGGAGCCCTAATGTTGGTAAAAGGCGACTAGGGTGGAGAGGCCCTATGTCTAAAATCTCAACTCAAAGATTGGAGCCCTAATGTTGGTAAAAGGCGACTAGGGTGGAGAGGCCCTATGTCTAAAATCTCAACTCAAAGATTGGAGCCCTAATGTTGGTAAAAGGCGACTAGGGTGGAGAGGCCCTATGTCTAAAATCTCAACTCAAAGATTGGAGCCCTAATGTTGGTAAAAGGCGACTAGGGTGGAGAGGCCCTATGTCTAAAATCTCAACTCAAAGATTGGAGCCCTAATGTTGGTAAAAGGCGACTAGGGTGGAGAGGCCCTATGTCTAAAATCTCAACTCAAAGATTGGAGCCCTAATGTTGGTAAAAGGCGACTAGGGTGGAGAGGCCCTATGTCTAAAATCTCAACTCAAAGATTGGAGCCCTAATGTTGGTAAAAGGCGACTAGGGTGGAGAGGCCCTATGTCTAAAATCTCAACTCAAAGATTGGAGCCCTAATGTTGGTAAAAGGCGACTAGGGTGGAGAGGCCCTATGTCTAAAATCTCAACTCAAAGATTGGAGCCCTAATGTTGGTAAAAGGCGACTAGGGTGGAGAGGCCCTATGTCTAAAATCTCAACTCAAAGATTGGAGCCCTAATGTTGGTAAAAGGCGACTAGGGTGGAGAGGCCCTATGTCTAAAATCTCAACTCAAAGATTGGAGCCCTAATGTTGGTAAAAGGCGACTAGGGTGGAGAGGCCCTATGTCTAAAATCTCAACTCAAAGATTGGAGCCCTAATGTTGGTAAAAGGCGACTAGGGTGGAGAGGCCCTATGTCTAAAATCTCAACTCAAAGATTGGAGCCCTAATGTTGGTAAAAGGCGACTAGGGTGGAGAGGCCCTATGTCTAAAATCTCAACTCAAAGATTGGAGCCCTAATGTTGGTAAAAGGCGACTAGGGTGGAGAGGCCCTATGTCTAAAATCTCAACTCAAAGATTGGAGCCCTAATGTTGGTAAAAGGCGACTAGGGTGGAGAGGCCCTATGTCTAAAATCTCAACTCAAAGATTGGAGCCCTAATGTTGGTAAAAGGCGACTAGGGTGGAGAGGCCCTATGTCTAAAATCTCAACTCAAAGATTGGAGCCCTAATGTTGGTAAAAGGCGACTAGGGTGGAGAGGCCCTATGTCTAAAATCTCAACTCAAAGATTGGAGCCCTAATGTTGGTAAAAGGCGACTAGGGTGGAGAGGCCCTATGTCTAAAATCTCAACTCAAAGATTGGAGCCCTAATGTTGGTAAAAGGCGACTAGGGTGGAGAGGCCCTATGTCTAAAATCTCAACTCAAAGATTGGAGCCCTAATGTTGGTAAAAGGCGACTAGGGTGGAGAGGCCCTATGTCTAAAATCTCAACTCAAAGATTGGAGCCCTAATGTTGGTAAAAGGCGACTAGGGTGGAGAGGCCCTATGTCTAAAATCTCAACTCAAAGATTGGAGCCCTAATGTTGGTAAAAGGCGACTAGGGTGGAGAGGCCCTATGTCTAAAATCTCAACTCAAAGATTGGAGCCCTAATGTTGGTAAAAGGCGACTAGGGTGGAGAGGCCCTATGTCTAAAATCTCAACTCAAAGATTGGAGCCCTAATGTTGGTAAAAGGCGACTAGGGTGGAGAGGCCCTATGTCTAAAATCTCAACTCAAAGATTGGAGCCCTAATGTTGGTAAAAGGCGACTAGGGTGGAGAGGCCCTATGTCTAAAATCTCAACTCAAAGATTGGAGCCCTAATGTTGGTAAAAGGCGACTAGGGTGGAGAGGCCCTATGTCTAAAATCTCAACTCAAAGATTGGAGCCCTAATGTTGGTAAAAGGCGACTAGGGTGGAGAGGCCCTATGTCTAAAATCTCAACTCAAAGATTGGAGCCCTAATGTTGGTAAAAGGCGACTAGGGTGGAGAGGCCCTATGTCTAAAATCTCAACTCAAAGATTGGAGCCCTAATGTTGGTAAAAGGCGACTAGGGTGGAGAGGCCCTATGTCTAAAATCTCAACTCAAAGATTGGAGCCCTAATGTTGGTAAAAGGCGACTAGGGTGGAGAGGCCCTATGTCTAAAATCTCAACTCAAAGATTGGAGCCCTAATGTTGGTAAAAGGCGACTAGGGTGGAGAGGCCCTATGTCTAAAATCTCAACTCAAAGATTGGAGCCCTAATGTTGGTAAAAGGCGACTAGGGTGGAGAGGCCCTATGTCTAAAATCTCAACTCAAAGATTGGAGCCCTAATGTTGGTAAAAGGCGACTAGGGTGGAGAGGCCCTATGTCTAAAATCTCAACTCAAAGATTGGAGCCCTAATGTTGGTAAAAGGCGACTAGGGTGGAGAGGCCCTATGTCTAAAATCTCAACTCAAAGATTGGAGCCCTAATGTTGGTAAAAGGCGACTAGGGTGGAGAGGCCCTATGTCTAAAATCTCAACTCAAAGATTGGAGCCCTAATGTTGGTAAAAGGCGACTAGGGTGGAGAGGCCCTATGTCTAAAATCTCAACTCAAAGATTGGAGCCCTAATGTTGGTAAAAGGCGACTAGGGTGGAGAGGCCCTATGTCTAAAATCTCAACTCAAAGATTGGAGCCCTAATGTTGGTAAAAGGCGACTAGGGTGGAGAGGCCCTATGTCTAAAATCTCAACTCAAAGATTGGAGCCCTAATGTTGGTAAAAGGCGACTAGGGTGGAGAGGCCCTATGTCTAAAATCTCAACTCAAAGATTGGAGCCCTAATGTTGGTAAAAGGCGACTAGGGTGGAGAGGCCCTATGTCTAAAATCTCAACTCAAAGATTGGAGCCCTAATGTTGGTAAAAGGCGACTAGGGTGGAGAGGCCCTATGTCTAAAATCTCAACTCAAAGATTGGAGCCCTAATGTTGGTAAAAGGCGACTAGGGTGGAGAGGCCCTATGTCTAAAATCTCAACTCAAAGATTGGAGCCCTAATGTTGGTAAAAGGCGACTAGGGTGGAGAGGCCCTATGTCTAAAATCTCAACTCAAAGATTGGAGCCCTAATGTTGGTAAAAGGCGACTAGGGTGGAGAGGCCCTATGTCTAAAATCGTAACTCGGGGATTGGAGCTCTAATGTTGGTAAAAAGGCGACTAAGGAATGAAGGCTCTATGTCTAAAATTTCAAACCAGGGATAGGAGTCCTAATATTTGTGAAAGGCGACTAGGGAATGGAGACCCTATGTCTAAAAACTCAGCTCAGGGATTGAAGCACTAATTTTGGTGAAAGGCGACTAGAGAATGGATGCCCTATTCAACTCAGGGATTGGAGTCCTAATGTGGTAAAAGGCAACTAGGGAATGGAGGCCCTATGTCTAAAATCTCAACTAAGGGATTGGAGCCCTAATGTGGGTAAAAGGCATCTAATGAATGGAGGCTCTATGTCTAAAAACTCAACTCAGGGATTAGAGCCTTAATGTTGGTAAAGGGAGACTAGGGAATGCGGGCCCTATGTCTAAAAGTTAAACTCAGGGATTGGAACTGTAATTTTGGTGAAAGGCGACTAGGAAATGGAGGCCCTATGTCTAAAAATCTCAACTCAGGGATTGGAGCCCAAATGTTGGTAAAAAAGGTTAATAGGGAATGGAGGCCCTATGTCAAAAATTTCAACTCAGGGATTGGAACCCAAATATTGGAAAAACAAAGGTGACTAGGGAATAGAGGCCTTATGTCTAAAAACTCAACTCAGGGATTGGAGCCCTAGTGTTGGTAAAAGACGACTAGGGTGGAGAGGCCCTATATCTAAAATCGCAACTCAGGGATTGGAGCTCTAATATTAGTAAAAAAGGCGACTAGGGAATGGAGGCTCTATGTCTAAAATCTCAAACCAGTGATAGGAGTCCTAATATTTGTAAAAGGCGACTAGGGAATGGAGACCCTATGTCTAAAAACTCAACTCAGGGATTGGAGCCCTAATTTTGGTGAAAGGCGACTAGAGAATCGATGCCCTATGTCTAAAAACTCAACTTATGGATTGGAGTCCTAATGTGTTAAAAGGCAACTAGGGAATGGAGGCCCTATGTCTAAAATCTCAACTTAGGGATTGGAGCCCTAATGTGGGTAAAAGGCGACTAATGAATGGAAGCTCTATGTCTAAAAACTCAACTCAGGGATTAGAGCCTTAATGTTGGTAAAGGGCGACTAGGGAATGCGGGCCCTATGTCTAAAAGTTAAACTNGATAGGAGTCCTAATATTTGTGAAAGGCGACTAGGGAATGGAGACCCTATGTCTAAAAACTCAACTCAGGGATTGGAGCCCTAATTTTGGTGAAAGGCGACTAGAGAATGGATGCCCTATTCAACTCAGGGATTGGAGTCCTAATGTGTTAAATGGCAACTAGGGAATGGAGGCCCTATGTCTAAAATCTCAACTGAGGGATTGGATCCCTAATGTGGGTAAAAGGCGACTAATGAATTGAAGCTCTATGTCTAAAAACTCAACTCAGGGATTAGAGCCTTAATGTTGGTAGAGGGAGACTAGGGAATGCGGGCCCTATGTCTAAAAGTTAAACTCAGGGATTGGAGCCGCAATTTTGGTAAAAGGCGACTAGGAAATGGAGGCCCTATGTCTAAAAGTCTCAACTCAGGTATTGGAGCCCAAATGTTGGTAAAAATAATGACTAGGGAATGGAGGCCCTATGTCTAAAATTTCAACTCAGGCATTGGAACCCTAATATTGGAAAAACAAAGGTGACTAGGGAATAGAGGCCCAATGTCTAAAAACTCAACTAAGGGATTGGAGCCCTAATGTTGGTAAAAGGCGACTAGGAAATGGCGGCCCTATGTCTAAAAGTCTCAACTCAGGTATTGGAGCCGAAATGTTGGTAAAAATAATGACTAGGGAATGGAGGCCCTATGTCTAAAAATCTCAACTCAGGGATTGGAGCCCTAATTTTGGTGAAAGGCGACTAGGAAATGGCGGCCCTATGTCTAAAAGTCTCAACTCAGGTATTGGAGCCGAAATGTTGGTAAAAATAATGACTAGGGAATGGAGGCCCTATGTCTAAAAATCTCAACTCAGGGATTGGAGCCCTAATTTTGGTGAAAGGCGACTAGGAAATGGCGGCCCTATGTCTAAAAGTCTCAACTCAGGTATTGGAGCCGAAATGTTGGTAAAAATAATGACTAGGGAATGGAGGCCCTATGTCTAAAAATCTCAACTCAGGGATTGGAGCCCTAATTTTGGTGAAAGGCGACTAGGAAATGGCGGCCCTATGTCTAAAAGTCTCAACTCAGGTATTGGAGCCGAAATGTTGGTAAAAATAATGACTAGGGAATGGAGGCCCTATGTCTAAAAATCTCAACTCAGGGATTGGAGCCCTAATTTTGGTGAAAGGCGACTAGGAAATGGCGGCCCTATGTCTAAAAGTCTCAACTCAGGTATTGGAGCCGAAATGTTGGTAAAAATAATGACTAGGGAATGGAGGCCCTATGTCTAAAAATCTCAACTCAGGGATTGGAGCCCTAATTTTGGTGAAAGGCGACTAGGAAATGGCGGCCCTATGTCTAAAAGTCTCAACTCAGGTATTGGAGCCGAAATGTTGGTAAAAATAATGACTAGGGAATGGAGGCCCTATGTCTAAAAATCTCAACTCAGGGATTGGAGCCCTAATTTTGGTGAAAGGCGACTAGGAAATGGCGGCCCTATGTCTAAAAGTCTCAACTCAGGTATTGGAGCCGAAATGTTGGTAAAAATAATGACTAGGGAATGGAGGCCCTATGTCTAAAAATCTCAACTCAGGGATTGGAGCCCTAATTTTGGTGAAAGGCGACTAGGAAATGGCGGCCCTATGTCTAAAAGTCTCAACTCAGGTATTGGAGCCGAAATGTTGGTAAAAATAATGACTAGGGAATGGAGGCCCTATGTCTAAAAATCTCAACTCAGGGATTGGAGCCCTAATGTTGGTAAAAGGCGACTAGGGTGGAGAGGCCCTATGTCTAAAATCGTAACTCGGGGATTGGAGCTCTAATGTTGGTAAAAAAGGCGACTAGGGAATGAAGGCTCTATGTCTAAAATCTCAAACCAGGGATAGGAGTCCTAATATTTGTGAAAGGCGACTAGGGAATGGAGACCCTATGTCTAAAAACTCAACTCAGGAATTGGAGCCCTAATTTTGGTGAAAGGCGACTTGAGAATGGATGCCCTATGTCTAAAAACTTAACTCAGGGATTGGAGTCCTAATGTGTTAAATGGCAACTAGGGAATGGAGGCCCTATGTCTAAAATCTCAACTGAGGGATTGGAGCCCTAATGTGGGTAAAAGGCGACTAATGAATGGAAGCTCTATGTCTAAAAACTCAACTCAGGGATTAGAGCCTTAATGTTGGTAAAGGGCGACTAGGGAATGCGGGCCCTATGTCTAAAAGTTAAACTCAGGGATTGGAGCCGTAATTTTGGTGAAATGAGACTAGGAAATGGAGGCCCTATGTCTAAAAATCTCAACTCAGGGATTGGAGCCCAAATGTTGGTAAAAAATGTGACTAGGGAATGGAGGCCCTATGTCTAAAATTTCAACTCAGGGATTTGAACCCTAATATTGGAAAAACAAAGGTGACTAGGGAATAGAGGCCCAATGTCTAAAAACTCAACTCAGCGATTGGAGCCCTAATGTTAGTAAAAGGCGACTAGGGTGGAGAGGCCATATGTCTAAAATCGTAACTCGGGGATTGGAGCTCTAATATTGGTAAAAAAAGGCAACTAGGGAATGAAGGCTCTATGTCTAAAATCTCAAACCAAGGATAGGAGTCCTAATATTTGTGAAAGGCGACTAGAGAATGGAGTCCCTATCTCTAAAAACTCAACTCAGGGATTGGAGCCCTAATTTTGGTGAAAGGCGACTATAGAATGGATGCCCTATGTCTAAAAACTTAACTCAGGAATTGGAGTCCTAATGTGTTAAATGGAAACTAGGGAATGGAGGCCCTATGTCCAAAATATCAACTGAGGGACTGGAGCCCTAATGTGGGTAAAAGGCGACTAATGAATGGAAGCTCTATGTCTAAAAACTCAACTCAGGGATTGGAGCCCAAATGTTGGTAAAAAATGTGACTAGGGAATGGAGGCCCTATGCCTAAAATTTCAACTCAGGGATTGGAACCCTAATATTGGAAAAACAAAGGTGACTAGGGAATAGAGGCCCAATGTCTAAAAACTCAACTCAGGGATTAGAACCCTAATGTTGGTAAAAGCGACTAGGGTGGAGAGGCCCTATGTCTAAAATCGTAACTCAGGGATTGGAGCTCTAATGTTGGTAAAAAAGGCGACTAGGGAATGGAGGCTCTATGTCTAAAATCTCAAACCAGGGATAGGAGTCCTAATATTTGTAAAAGGCGACTAGGGAATGGAGACCCTATGTCTAAAATCTCAACTCAGGGATTGGAGCCCTAATTTTGGTGAAAGGCGACTAAAGAATGGATGCCCTCTGTCTAAAAACTCAACTCAGGGATTGGAGTCCTAAAGTGTTAAAAGGCAACAAGGGAATGGTGGCCCTATGTCTAAAATCTCAACTGAGGGATTGGAGCCCTAATGTGGGTAAAAGGCGACTAATGAATGGAAGCTCTATGTCTAAAAACTTAACTCATGGATTAGATCCTTACTGTTGGTAAAGGGCGACTAGGGAATGTGGGCCCTATGTCTAAAAGTTAAACTCAGGGATTGGAGCCGTAATTTTGGTGAAAGGCGACTTGGAAATGGAGGCCCTATGTCTAAAAATCTCAACTGAGGGATTGGAGACCAAATGTTGGTAAAAAATGTGACTAGGGAATGGAGGCCCTATGTCTAAAATTTCAACTCAGGGATTGGAACCCTAATATTGGAAAAACAAAGGTGACCAGGGAATAGAGGCCCTATGTCTCAAAACTCAACTCAGGGATTGGAGCCCTATTGTTGGTAAAAGGCGACTAGGGTGGAGAGGCCCTATGTCTAAAATCGCAACTCAGGAGTTGGAGCTCTAATGTTGGTAAAAAAGAGGACTAGGGAATAGAGGCTCTATGTTTAAAAACTCAAATCAGGGATAGGAGTCCTAATATTTGTAAAAGGCGACTAGGGAATGGAGACCCTATGTCTAAAAACTCAACTCAGGGATTGGAGCCCTAATTTTGGTGAAAGGCGACTAGAGAATGGATGCCCTATGTCTAAAATCTCAACTCAAAGATTGGAGCCCTAATGTTGGTAAAAAGGCGACTAGGGATTGGAGGACCTATGTCTAAAATATCAAATCAGGAATTGGAGCCCTATTGTTGGCTGAAAAGGCGACTACGGAATGGATGCCCTATGACTAAAAATGCGACTAAGGAATGGAGGCCTTATGTCTAAAAACTCTACTTAGGGATTGGAGCTCTAATGTTGGTAAAAATGCGACTAGGGAATGGAGGCCCTATGTCTAAAAATCTCAACTCATGGATTGGAGCCCTAATGTTGGTAAAAAGGCGACTAGAGAATGGAGGCCCTATGTCTAAAAACTCAACTCAGGGATTAGTCCCCTAATGTTGGTAAAAGGCGACTAGGGAATGGAGACTCTATGTCTAATATCTCAACTCAAGGATTGGTTCAGTGATTGGAGCCTTAATGTTGGAAACAAAAGGTGATTAGGGAATGGAGGCCCTGTGTCTAAAATCTAAAATTAGGGACTGGAGCCCTAATGTTGGCAAAAAAGGAGACTTGGGAATGGAGGCCCAATGTCTAAAAATCTCAACGCATGGATTGGAGCTTTAATATTGGTAAAAAGGCATCGAGGGAATGGAGGCCTATGTCTATAAACTTAACTCAGGGATTGGAGCTCTAATGTTGGTAAAAGGCAACTAGGGAATGGAGGCTTTATGTCTAAAATCTTAAATCAAGGATTGGAGTCCTAATGTTGGTAAAAGGTGACTAGGGAATGGAGACCCTATGTCTAAAAACTCAACTCAGGGATTGGAGCCCTAATTTTTGTGAATGGCGACTAGGGAATGGATGCCCTATGTCTAAAATCTCAACTCAGCGATTAGAGCCCTAATGTTGGTAAAAGATGACTAGGGAATGGAGGCTCTATGTGTAATATCTCAAGTCAAGGATTGGTTCAGGGATTGGAGCCTTAATGTTGGCAAAAAAGGCAACTAGGGAATGGAGGTCCTATGTCTAAAAATCTCAACGCAGGTATTGGAGCCCTAATGTTGGTAAAAAGGTGACTAGGGAATGGAGGCCCTATGTCTAAAATCTCAAATCAGGGATGGGAGCCCTAATATTGGCAAAAAAGGCGATTATGGAATGGAGGCCCTATGTCTAAAATCTCAAATCAGGGATTGGAGCCCTAATATTGGTAAAAGGCGACTAGGGAATGGAGGCCCTATATCTAAAAACTCAACTCAGGGATTGGAGCCTTAATGTTGGTAAAGGGAGACTAGGGTATGGGGGCCCTATGTCCAAAAATTCAACTCAGGGATTGGAGTCCTAATTTTGGTGAAAGGCGACTAAGGATTGGAGGCCCTATGTCTAAAAATCTCAACTCAGGGATTGGAGCCCAAATGTTGGTAAAAAAGGTGACTAGGGAATGAAGGCCCTATGTCTAAAATTTCAACTCAAGGATTGGAGCCCTAATATTGGTAAAAACGGTGACTAGGGAATAGAGGCCCTATGTCTAAAAACTCAACACAGGGATTGGAGCCCTAATGTTTTTAAAAGGAAACTAGGGAATGGAGGCCCTATGTCTAAAATCTCAACTCTGGGATTGGAGATCTGATGTTTGTGAAAAAGGCGACTAGGGAATGGAGTCTCTATGTCTAAAATCTCAAATCAAGGATTAGAGTCCTAATGTTGGTAAATGGCAACTAGGGAATGAAGACCATATGTCTAAAAACTCAACTCAAGGATTGGAGCCCTAATTTTTTTGAAAGGCGACTAGGGAATGGATGCCCTATGTCTAAAATTTAAACTCAAGGATTGGAGCCTTAATGTTGGTAAAAAAAGCCGACTAGGGAATGGGCTCCCTATGTCTAAAATTTTAACTCAGGGATTGGAGCTCTACTGTTGGTAAAAAAAGGTCACTAGGGAATGGAGGCCCTATGTCTAAAATCTCAACTCAAGGATTGGAGCCCTAATGTTGGTAAAAAGGCGACTAGGGAATGGGGACCCTATGTCTAAAAACTCAACTCAGGGATTGGTTCAGGGATTGGAGCCTTAATGTTGGCAAAAATGGCGACTAGGGAATGAGGCCCTATTTCTAAAAATCTCAACTCAGAGATTGGAGCCCTAATGTTGGTAAAAAGGCGACTAGGGAACGGAGGCCCTATGTCTAAAATCTCAACTTAGGGATTGGAGCCCTAATGTTGGCAAAAAGGCGACTAGGGAATGGAGGCCCTATGACTAAAATGTTAACTCAGGGATTGGAGCCCTAATATTTGTAAAAAGCGACTAGGGAATGGAGGCCATATGTCTAAAAACTCAACTCAGGGATTAGAGCCCTAATGTTGGTAAAAGATAACTAGGGTGTCATGCCCCAAAATCCGTGGAGCGCGACCGGCGCTTAACCGAGTAAACCCGACTGAGCAAGCCTGTCAGGTTTCATACATACTACCCAACCCAACTCATAATTTAATAAGGGATAAACTTCATTAATCGAATTCTATCAACATATAATTAACGATTTCCATTTCAGTTTCATTAGCAACATCATTTCTCCACTTTAAGGGTATTACAAGTTATATACATCATTACCAAACATCAATATTTCTATTTTAATTTTCAATACCCGACACTACCCACAACCTGTCTACGGAGCCTCTAAATATAACTAAAGAATAATACAAAAATTCCGGCAACAAGACTCCGGCTATACCTTACACAAATAACAAAAATAATACTCCGGGAAGAACAGCGGCCTAAGCCACGCCGGGCCCCGAGGGGAAAGGGGCTCACCCATACAACTGACGGAAAGTGGATGAGGTGCTACTGCCGGTGGATTGGAGTGCCTGCTATAGATCCACCTACAATCATAACATGAATGTAGTGCCCCCGGCAAAAGGGACGTCAGTATATTTGAATTGTACTGGTATGTATAACTAAACACCATTTTACTTGAAAGAACTATCAAACAGATACAAGTAACTAATATGGGCAAATCAAAGAAGCAATTCATATAATCTTTCATACAATTTCCACAACATATATTAGGGCATTTCTGTCATATGTTTACCACTGTTCTCATTACCACCGCCATCTCGAGCGGAGTCCAGTCACAACCCGACCCGCTAGGTCACCTCATTGGAGGGATTACGTTCAATCAATATTTCATTTCCCTTATCCGGAATTCAATATCAGCACATTACCACCATGTGTGCGGCATGGTGTGCGATCACGACCCGATCGGCTAGGTCACCTCATTAGAGGCATTACTCAATTCTCATAAGTCAACACCTTCAAATCTTTATTCCACGCATATCATAACAATTCATGGGCACTCATGGCCATCATCATCACATCGTTTTCCCTTTTCAATATTCAATTTACAAGTTGTGATCATAGACGCATATATCAAAGATAATTCAAGTTGCAATCACAGGTAAGTGGGAACATAGCTAGCATGCATAGTTCTTTGTTTCAATGTTGGCTTATAGCCCAAGTATTTCAACACATAATTGTACTTTTTCATCATTCTCTAATTATCAAGATCGGTACATTATTGATAATGAGGCACATCCTTCACGAATATGTATAGATAATTGCAAATCAATTAATGCATGATAACAATGAATACACTACCCAATTCAACTCTTACCATACTTTCGTAATGACAACTGAGCTCAATTTCTAATAAAAAGGGGTTTTAGCCATACATACCTCAATAAAGCTTTTCCTTACTCTTTTACAATTTCTGGAACTCTTAGCACTTCGATCTACTGAGTAAGAATTACAAATTAAATCGAGAATTAGAGATGAGATTGAGACTCTAGCTTGATTCAAGCATATTGACAAACCCTAGAGGT